>LKNJ01004651.1:0-29753 GCA_002120245.1 Maccullochella peelii | reverse complement strand
CCTCATCTTTTTAAGTGGGAGAACTTGCACAATTGGTGGCTGACTAAATACTTTTTTGCCCCACTGTATATATAAAAAACACACACACGCCACATCAGTGACTGATTGGCTGTCCTCCTCCTCCTCCTGTTACAGGATCTGGTTCACACTGTGGCTCTGGGAGGTAACTACCTTCTGAATGTGGGTCCCACACCTGACGGGACAATCCCTGTTGTGTTTGAGGAGAGGCTCAGGGGTGTCGGAGCCTGGCTGGAGATCAACGGGGAGGCCATCTACGCTTCTAAACCCTGGAGGATCCAGACCGAAAACACCACTGTACCAGTCTGGTAAGAGCCAGAGGGAGCGCTGAATCACGAGAACCAGTCGGTGATCTTATGGTTCCTGTCATTTATAAGTGAAAACACTATTTCCAGAAATCTATGTAGAAGCCTTGAACTGTGTCTCATGATGCGTTCACACGTTGTATAGAGGACAGAGGTGGACTGAAAATAGTGTTTGCATTCTCAGTTTAAAGTTTGAATTTGCTCTGCCAAACCTCACTCTGCCCTGCCGTGGAAGGATTTTTAGGGCTTTGTGCAGAAAAAACATTTGCTGTGATCATGTTTAAGTGGTCAATTCAATAATTGAAAGGCAGAATTTTTTTGGTAATTTGCCTTTATTTGAAAGTGATAATAGAGATACAGACAGGCAGATAGAGGGGATAACATGCTACAAAGGTCCCTGGCTGGAATCGAACAAGGACGTTGCAGTTATAGTATGTTGTATGTGTCTAAACCACTCTAACCGCCCTGAAATTGAGATAATTGATGCAGTTGTCATCTCCATTTTTCTAGGTATACATCTAAAGGAGCCACTGTCTATGCCATCATGACAACCAAACCCCCCAGTCCCACGGTGAAACTTTTGGGACCCAAAACATCAGCAGCCACTAAGGTAAAGGGGCCGAGACAATGTTGCCTGTTGTTTTTACAGATTATTAAAAGTCAGCAGTAATGCCTTGCCAAAAAGAAATGTAACCTTGTTAAATACAGAAATGTATATTGTTTTTAAAAAAAATATTTTACTGAGGGGACAAAGGTATGATTCCTCTCATACATGAAATGTAAGAAACTAAATCATTGATTTTTGTCCGTTGTCCAGGTATCCTTGTTGGGGAATTCAAAGCCCTTACCCTGGTCCCCAGTCCAGCCCAGTGCTGGCCTTACTGTCCTCCTGCCTGAACTGTCCTGTTCCCCTGGTCAAGCCTGGACACTCAAACTGGAAGGTATCCAGTGAGTCATAAATCCCAGAAGTGTTCGACCACTACAAGGCTGAATATTTAGAATGTGTTCATCTCAGGGTTTCATTATGTTTGTAGGATAAGGGGAAACATATGCACTATGGTTAAAGGGACAGCACTTGTGTAAAGGATTAGTATTTTTGCCAAAATGAACGCTCCTCTTTAATGATTCCTTTGTTGCTCTGAGGACTAAAGGTTTAATGGGTTGCTGCTTCTCAATTGTGCTCTTTTTTTTTTTAATGATTATGTATGAAAAGTGGAATCTGCTGTTCAGATTCTGAAGCATTCCTGGCATCTTCTCAGCTGTCTAATTGCTGTTTCAGAATATCATTTTTTAAAGTGGTTTGTTTGAAAATGAACAGTTTATATACAAGGCACTTTTTTTTTTTTTTTACTATATGCTGTTAAAAGGGTTGAATAAAAGATTATTTGATTTGCTTGATGAATGGTCACGTTATGTTGTATAGTATATTAGATCTTAAAGGTTTATTTTATTCCGAAGAAGCTCTGGGAAGAGCGACGAAGTTCAGAACTTTGGGTAAACTTTAAGATATAGTAAATACTGTTCTTCATGGTCCAGTTTCTTACATTTTTCTCGCAGCGCCCTAGGCCTGTAGGGGTTTTGAAACATTGGAATCCCTTAAAGCAAGGTCAAGAAACAATGGCCTAATGGCCCTTTAAGCATCCTTCAGGTCTCATCACTTTAGGAACCTCTTGTTCCTTGCTGCCGTGTTGTGCTCAGACACAATTACCTCTCTAGAAACTGAATTTATGAAGTCTCAGATGAGATGTACAAACCTTTTTTTATACTCAAGTATGGGTGAGTAACTTCTTTTTTTGCAGTACACGGTGTGGTCATGATTGGGAACAAGATGACATGGGTACTTCTGGATGTTTTCATCTGTGCAGCACGTTAGCGCTTTTATGTCCAACCACCTTAAGTACCCCAGGATGGCATTACTCATTCACCTCCCACACTTTTATGTTTTACTAACTCCTGACCTTTGGTTGTAACCTGCTTCTTTTACCCCGAGGCTACTGCTGCATGTTCTTAACTCTCAGCAGGACACTTTATATTCATTAGCAGCAGGCTATATTTGTGACTGCATTTCTGTACCACAGCTATTGTGTGAATGGACAAAAATATCCCCTCAATGTGTCGGTCTGAGTTTACATCTGACTGGGAAGAGGATGCCCACGGGGATTGTGCATTTGACTCTGAATGCCAGTGCTAAATTGTTCTGTCCTCTCTTTTGACCTTCCTTTAACACTTCTATGTGCTCTGCTTGGGATTTGCATTGCAAATTCCTACAGGCAGAGAGAAAGAGAGACAAAGAAAACAGGAAAGAAAATGGAAATTCTATATAGAAAATCGTTCTTTTACCTCTGCTTTGCATGTTCTATAGATGATGCCCAGGTGGGTATGTCTGCAGTGCAAAACATTTTTTGACTATGATGATGATTTTATCATGAATGGGATGAGATAATGCCACTAGCTTAGGAAAGACTTAATACCCTAAAACATGGTAAAATAAGACAGGTAGCAGAAAATGACATTGAAGAAGCAGTTTTTTTTTTGCAACAGAAATACATTTCAAAAATGTTTCTCAATCTGCTTGTTACTATTAGCAGTGGGGACCCTGCATAAACACAATTTTCTGTTAAAGAAATAGTTGGACATATTAGTTTTTTGTTTATTTCCTTTCTGGCGGGGAGTTAGTTATATAGTATAGTTATACCACTCTCATGTCTGTCATCAAATATGGAGCTACAGCCAGTACCTGGTTAGCTTACCTACTTGCTTATACTCTTCACCCCCTTTTGGGGCATAAGGCATTGATAATCTTCGTTCACCTAGTTGCTTAGCTTAGTTTAGCATAGCATAAAGATTGGAAACGGGGGGTGGATCCAAAGGTAACAAAATCTGCCTACCAGCACCTTTATATCTTACATTTTTAAAGCTAATTTACCATGTCACGGGGGCTATGTGCCGGACCATTTCTTCTGCTTTAAAGTGTTTTAAAATCCTTTCTTTTCACGCTGGTTTGAAGTAGGTGATGCTCGGTTGGAAAAAGGTGATGTCCCGTGTTTTCGTGGACCAATCAGAGTGTAGCAACGTTAGAACTGAAAACTGATAACAGTTGTGGACTTGTTTGCTTATATTGCCAGGCCACTGTCAATCAAATTGGATCAAACCACACCCACGCAGTCCTGAAGGAGCAGATTAGCTGAGTTTTTGACAGTTTAACTCTTCATAAATAATATGAAATCTTTCCCAGCACTTAAAACCTTCAATAGAGGCAGAAAATCAACACAAAAGATTGACAAAGCAGACACAGCACCCCTCATTTAACTCGCTAAAATAGCTTTATAATAATCATATTAATAATAATAATAATAATATTAGCCATTAGAAAATGTTTTGACAACGTTGACAGTGTTACATTCTGTGTTGGGGTAAACCACGTCACAGTGTGCCATCTCTCTGGGCTTCAGCGCTATCAGACGTGCTCCTTTGACACATCTAGACCCATAAAACATACAAGATCAATAAATAAATTTGTATATACAAAATGAGAACCACAACACAACAAACAGAATCATGAGTTACACTGCACTGTGCAATGCTCTCCATTGCCGTCCAGCACATATTCAGACTGCATCTCCTGGTCACTGTGGTGTTCTCGTATCCCGTGTATCCACTGGTGGCGCCATGAAACAAAGTTCATATCTTATGGCATCGCTATTGCTATATGCTCCGGTCAAATCTTTTAATAGGAGAAGAAACAAAAGCATTTCATGTTTGTATGTACAATATTCTGTCTTGGCACTGAATCAAACGTATAAAACAAGAGAACTCAAGAATAAAGCTGAGCTTAAAGACAGAAAAGCTCGCTGTATCAAACCCGTCTGATTAAAAATCATGGTGTTCAGTGAGAAATACAAGAAAGAGATGAAAGAGGAGGAAAGAGGAGAGAACGAGGGGCTATTTAGTTTTTGCTACATTATAGAGTAGAATACAGAGAGTAGAGTCTGTATCAGTTTGATGTCCATGTTGTTTTCCTCCTCTGGCAGGAACTAGGAGTTCAGAGTGGGATAAATGCACATGGAGAGAAAGAAGGTCTTATGTTCCATTCAGTCCGTCTGTTCAACGCTTAGTTTCCTCTGTTGGTGATCTCTCACTCCTCGTTGGAGCGTCCCATCATTGATCCCAGAGGAAAATGTCTTCCCAGAGTTATTGTCAGTTTGCTTTCCTTCTACTCCATCTCCGTAGTAGCAGCGATTTAAGACTTGTCATCATAGATTAAACTACTTTTTTTGTTATTGTATACGAGACTCGCCCTTGAATACAGAACAATGTTTACCCATAGCTATAACTGACAACACCATTTATAATAATGAGAGTGATGGCAATAATTAATCCTTTTAATGACAATAATCATACTAATAATAATCATATTGTAATAACAATATATGTAATATTGAGAGCAATGTCCATTGGCAACTTGTATTTACATTTTTGTAAACGTGAGGGTGGCAGGGTATTCTTTTTTTTTTTTTGATTAATTACACAGTAATTGCTCAGTTGTCTCTGAACCACATGGTTACCTGTGTGTGTACTGCAAAGCAACATTACAGTGTAAATACACGCACACACGCACACACACACATACATACAAATGCAATTACACCTCAGTGCTAAAGGCACATTGGAGTTTCGGTTAAACATCTTCTGGGGTTTGAGCTGCTCTGGAGACAGAGGGAAGTGAAGCCTCGGAGAGGAGAACCAAAAAAATAAGATTTAAGGAAGTTTGGTCAAAGTATAATAAGTATTAAAGTGTAACTACGCCCTCAAATTCTGCTAGAAGCCTCTCTCCCAGCATATTTAAAAAATGCAACGAATGGGAGAATGGGACAACTGTAGGAGGCGTGGCCTCGTGGCTACATAGTGTGTGGGTCAGGGGACACGGGAGACACTGACTGACACTGACTGGAGTCTTTTTGTATATATATTTCATGACGTAGATAGATTCCAACAGGTTAACTCTATGTCAGCATTGGCCTCGCAGGTTCAGGGCTGATTTAAAACAGTAGATGGTGTTGAAATCTTTTGACACTGTTTATGGTGTCAAAAAATATAGCCACTGAATGCATACATTCTGTAATAACTTTTCTATATAGTAGTTTTCAGTGTTAGTTCTTGCACTGGATTGAAATTGCCTACCTATGCACAAGAGTTTCACAGGAAATGATGCATGCATGTATGTAATCCAGAGTTATTTTATCTAATTGATATCAGGCTCACTGTTTACTGCTTTCCTATTGCTGGATCAGCGCTATATTAAGTTGCTGCAAATGCTAACAACATTTCCTATTGCTGCTAGTCAGTTTAAAGCATTCAGCTGCTGAAAGACAGTGTGACAGTGATTATTCATTAAAAAAAATGCATCTACAAAGCAAGACATGGTAGCTTTGGCCATTTTTTGACTGCAGATCAGTTTGAAATCTTGCAGGGAGTAATGGAACAACAAGGAGCAGCCACAGCTCATAGCTCTAGTTACTCAGCCAGAGCAAGTTCCTTGGCTTCTCCCACTGAGGTTCAACTCAACCAGTGACAGCTTTTTTTTCCTCCAGAGCAGCTCTGCCTCTCAGAAACGCCTGCATAACTAAAACTCAAATCTGCTGCTACAGCGTCCCTCCTGCTCCACTTTGTTGAAGATGCACAGTATACAGCACACACACACACACACACACACACACAGGCTACAATTGAGCTCTTGCCTCAACCACCACTTTCACAACGTTCACTGCTGCTCTCCAGTCTCAGAAAATGGCTACTAGAGAATCTGGGCTAAAAAGATTTCCTCTTTCACTCAGAGAATATGGACAATATTCAAGTGGGACTGATCTAGTCCTGTATTTTCAGGGTCCGTTGGTTGTGTGGTGTTAGAGAATCCCCTGAGGACAGAGGTCTGGGACGGAGTTGGAGACACTGCTGCTAGAAACTGAGGTACTCAGAGTTGACTTGTCCGTCTGGCTGTCCACGAGGGGTTTTTGCACTTCTAGAAAGAGGTGAAAGTAGTCTGTCTGGTGGTGTGTTGGTAAGTGCTCGGATCGTGTTTGTACAACTGTACACCCAGGTGCTATTTTTAGCTGAGGCTCCTGTATTTATACTGTGAAGATATAGGACAGGTGGATGGGTAAAATACTGGACAAAAAGCATGGAAATCATACCACCAAAAGTGTGTTTGCAATGGACCTGTTTCAAGGCAAGGTGGCTGGCTAACACCTCAACTTGTGATCAAAAGTATAGAGGAGGAAGTCAGCGAGAATTGAAGAAGTAGTAGTTGCTACGGTGGATAAATATCCAACAAAGCCTCTTTGATTCCTGGTGTCCCTCAAGGCCGACCTTGCCATCCCTCTGCGTATAGGTTTGAGGATTGTGAGGGCGGAGTCAAGAGGCCTTCACAGTGGAGTAACAGTATAAAAGCAGGTCTTTGTGCTTTGTTAGATGAGGGCTGTGTCACACACCACTGAGATGTTGTCAAGTTTGAGGGGAAACAGTGGAGAAGGATGAGAGGATAAAAAGGCTGCTCTGCAACCCACACTGCTGCAAATGAATGAAACATGATGTCTGATTCTCAGCCCTTTTTTTTTCCATCGCCAGGGCAGCTTGTTTAACATGGAGGCTGTCAAATTGATCTGTTGAGATTCAAATCAAAACACTGATTGCTGTTTCAAGGTTTCCAGTATCATTATCCCCCAAGGATATATGCTTTGTACAAAGGAGTGACTCATTGAAATAACTGCACTGTAAAATCTTGTCAATTTCTTTTCAATCACAAAAAAAGGTTTATAAGCTACAAAATTTGCTTTCCTTTTATCAGTCAAAAATGAGACTCTGCTTAATTTTTCAAAGGAGGTTGACATAAAACATGCAGTATTAACATCAACAAAATATGCCAGTCTTATGTGTGTATTGCAAGTGAGAGTGAGGGAGACAAAGGGTGGCATGTCAGTACAATAAAAACATTTTCTTTCACAATATTCTCTGCAGGTTTTATACTTCTCTATTTACATATCTTTCTATATATATATTTATATACTGTAAACTGTGTTCAAAGGAAACCTCCACATATAGCTGGTTAGGCACATGTAGTTGGTTCTAAAGTAGATATACAGGGAGGGGATACAGCAGTATATGTTAGAACCACAGACAGATATACAGTAGGCCTAAGGAGGATCATACTTGGCAATTAACACTCTTGCCAGTTATACCCTGTGAACCTGACCCAGCACTCACAACAAACTGAAGGTAATAAACATTTGAAATTCTTACTGAGTCTGGATATGCCACACAGCTGTAGTATCACACAATGCTAGAATCTATCATAATACTGTAGTATTTCACATTTGATATATGCTGTTTTTGTACATATACTGTACTCAATAATCTCTACTAATCTAGAAATGTAGATTATATTATAAAATATACATCTTCCATTAAAATATCCCATTTTGTGCACATTCCATCCAAATGTTAGACAAAAAAACAAACCAAGTCATGCTAAAAGATTCTTATATTTAGTTTTTTCGTCTTTAAAATGTCTGATTTGGATTTTTCGTATTCGTTGGGCTTCATCACACGTCGCTTATGACACACAGCCCTTCATATTCACACTGCACACACCCAAACAAGCCTATACGCACCATTTATACAAAATACAATTAGAAATATCTCTCCTGACATAGATGTGTAAATGAGACCCCTTCAAAGCTTTTAAAATCATGCTACACTTTGTTCAGTGGAAACACCAGATAGTATGATTTCAAGAAGTAAATAAAGAGAAAGGGAAAGGAACACATAGTTCAACAAACATACAGAATAATTCCATTCATAACAAGTGTTACTCAGCATAATCACCAAACCACTATCAAGTTGCTTCTTTTCTATCATTTCACAACTGATGGTTTCCTCTCTTTGATGACTCTTTGGAAGGAGTTTGGAGGGAGCTACACTGAATGTGACCTCTATTGTTTTCTTTCAATCGCAGAAATCATTCCTTCAGTCATCAGCGGTGTGTCAAATTAAGAGGAGTGCACTTTGAGTTTGGCGAGTGGATTCGGCTGAAGACTTTGGCAGCTCTCCCACTTTTACTGTGTGATCCACTGATTTCTCAGTTATGCACACACATCATGGGAAAGTCCACTCCAAATATTCAAGAGAGGAGAAGAGAAAACGCGATGTGTGTCAAGGGAAAGAAATGAAAAATGTTATAAAGAAAGTGATCTTCTTTCATGGCTGTTTCATCAGGGCGTCTGTTACTTCCTGACTGAGGTGGAAAGAACTCTCTACAGACCGCTGTTGTTGGTTTGGGTCCTCATTTGACCACTTGGTGGTGCTATAGTCTCACAGTGAAATGGGGGCCTCCTCAGTAAAGTCCTGAAAAGCCACCAAAATATATTCCCCTAGAAATTCCCAGCAATCCCACACACTGAACACTTGAAACTTCAGAGAGACTACATAAAAAGCAAACAGCTCTGTTTTTTCCCCTCTGTGATGCTCTCTAGCTGTCAAGGCTGTGATGCTACACTGCAAAAGCTCCTTTTGGCAAACATGAGTGTGCACACTATGTACAAATAGCACTTGCACATTCAAACAGCCTCGCTGCTGAATGCTGAGGGTAGTCGATGGATACGTGGGACGTGAGGGATGAAGGAAAGAGACTAGTTTCATGTACTTTGACTGGATGGGCAACTGGCACCTGGGTGAAAGGAGACAGCTGTAGTTGACTCACTATGCTTGGAGAATGTTCTTTGGGGATTGTCAACCATCTGACTTTAAGGGCATTTAAACCGATGGTGAGCTATGAATCCATGGTTATTCATCCATACTAGTAGCATCAGTGAAGAGTGTGGATATATCTTAGTTGATTCTGTTGCAAATGGCATTCAGGAGATGGCAACAGGGGATCCATGGAGAGATTCTGTCATTTCCCCATCTCCACAGAGGTTTTGTGCCTGTTAAGCCCTTTATTTGTTTTTCAGTGATGGAGAAGTACTAGATGAACACGCACAGGCATGCTACTACTGCGTGAACCTCCGCTGACTACTGTTATAAAAGTGTGACTGTTTCTTGTTTGTTGTCAGCCAAAAGGAAATTCAGAGAATTCTTAAAAAAGTCTACAACTCATATCTGCTAGCTACCATTTCAGGTCTAGGCATCTGTGTCAGTAAAATGTCCAAATTTCAAGACACTATAATGGCTGTCATTGCTTGTTTAATGAGCAAGAGAAGTGAATTTGCAGTTGTGGTAAGTGAAGTGATGGTAATGCTAAAGGGAGGGTAGCGGATAAACAGAAGTGACCCGCAGAAGATCCGAAACTGGGCTCAGAGAAAGACTGAGATTGGTGCGCGGGTCAGCTTCGCAGGGGTGAGGGTAAGAGAGGAGGTGAGTGGGAGACACCTCAGTGTTGCGTTCAGAGTCGAGTCTGGGCTTCGGGGATGTAGATCTCAATGCTGTCGGCACTCTCTGTGGCCGAGTTCTGCCTGAAGGAAGCAGTACGCTTGGTCTGCAGCAGCCTCCTCCTCGCTTCTGTCCTCTGACGGTCCCCGAGGTCCAGGGACTTCTCCCTGATGGGTAGGGTATGTCCACTCATGCGAGGCACCACCAGGCCCCCCGGCCCACCTCCTCCACCTCCGGCGCCCCCATCCCCGACGCTATCGGCCCGGAGGCTGCCACTCACCCCGCCTGCTGGCTTCTTTGGTAACGGAGGAGGAAGCTTCTTATCCTCCTAACCCGGCGATGGCGAGACGTAGATATAAGATGAAAACGGACAGTGGATTTATCATGTTGGATGGTGAAAAAAAAATGGTTTTGTATGGTTGTACGAAAGGGATCCCATGCAAAAAAGTGGAGATATTAGGAGAAACAAAGAGAATGACAAACCGAAGAGTAAACCACCAACAAAAAGGGTCAAATTCAAGAGAGAAAGAATTATGGGCCGAGACATTATGACAGACAAATAACCAAAATTGATAAAAATGAATCAGCGAAAAAATCTCAGCATGCATCGGGCATCGGGTGACGTAAAAGGAAATGGAATGGGAGAAGAAAAGGTAAACAAAGAAAATGTAAAAAGAAAAAGAAGAAAAGAGAAACAGTTGTTAGTTTGTTACCAAGAATAACGTAGTTGATCAGTGAGTAGCCTAACTTTTATAGACAATAATGTAACAGACAAGTACTTTCTTCTGTCTGACCAGCTGCTATAAATGCAAAAACGCTGATATGCAGTTAGATTTCTAGCAGTTTAAGACTCCACCGTCTCGTGGGCAGCTCAGCTCAGTTCCTCTTGCTGTTCTGTATTTTCACAGCCTGCAAAGGCTTGGAGGGCACGGCCATCTGTGCTACTCTTCTGCACACTGCCATCTTAGCTCTGGGGGAGTGCTGTAGGGAAACCAGGACTGTTTGGACCCCTGGGCCTCTCACCTTCTTTTCAGGTGGGAGCCTCCAACTAGAGTCCTTGAGCCTCTGGAGGTCCTGAAACTTGACCCTGACGTCCTCTATGTTGAGCTGGAGCAGGTCCCAGAAGCCTGCCAGGTCCTGAGAGGTGGGCTGGGGGTACGCTGATGGGTCCTGGGTGGGCAGGGAGACAGGACATGACATGTGATGGGTGACAAAGTAATATACAAGGATTTGGGAAAGAGAGAAAGACAACAAAGTTACATAGGGCTGCTTTCTGCAGCCAAGCTAATTTTGCCTTTAGCGACAGTGAATCTCGACAAAACCATGCACCGTATGCAATGTGTGTTGTCATGATTTTGCACATAATCATACATACTCACCACACTTTGTTGGCAGAGGCGGAAGAACTGCTGGACTTTCTGAGACATGAGCATCTGGGCACTGCCAACTGCATTACGAATCAGCTCAAGAACTGGGAGGAAACAGCACACAAGTAGTTTTAGAAATCCTAGAGTTATTCATTGTTTATCTTCATCTCTGATCCTTTCAATCCTCCTCCCAAACTCACTCTCCTCTGGCAGTTCGTTCTCCTCTGCCTCTCTCTCCATGTTCTGGCACCAGCCCTCCATCCTCTCCACCTCTGTCTGCAGGAGGCGTAAGAAGAACTCTCCATCTCTCATGCAGGGCGAGGCTCGGCCCGAGTCTGGCAGGCTCCGGGGACCCTCCAGGGACGGCGTCCCCGCCCAAGCTCTCTCAGAAGTGATGGGCAGAGGGGAGTGGGAACGTGGAGGCAAGTGTGGGTGCTGGTGGGGCCGTGGGTCTGCTGGGCAGGCCTCAGTGGTATAGCCACTCTGGATAAAGTCCTGGGATAACATAAGAAAAAGCTGTTGTGCACATTGTATTAGGACCAGTAGTCAGTGAGTGGTACGCCTTATCCTCAATCCTTTTAGTCTTGTGGCAGTTTATGTGTCCATAAGGTAGTAAGAGCTAGCCTGGCTCTGTCCAAAGGTAACAAAATCAGCCTACCAGCACCTCTAGAGCTCACTAATTGACACACTATTTGTTTGTTTGACTCCTACAAAATCCGAAGTGTAAAAATGACAATTTGTGGCCAGGCTAGCTGTTTCCCCCTGTTTCCATTCTTTGTGCTAAGCTAAGCTAATTGTCTCCTGGCTGTAGATTCATATTTAACAGACAGATATGAGAATGGTATTGATCATCTCATCTCTCAGCAAGATGTCAGCAAAATGTTAAACTATTCTTATAAAGGCACCCAGTGGAGATTTTGACCAGTAGTGGCACCATGGAGCATTTCTTTGGAAATGTAACTAAATGGATTCAACACCTATGACAGGTTTCAAGCATACATACCAGTGTTTTGGTGAGAACACTGAATGTAGTTTACAAAACCATTAATTGAGGAGGACTCAGGAGATACGTTTTGCGCATCCGTGCAGGCCTACCTCTCTGTAGGCCCATTGTCCCTGTGTGTGGACGGTACGTTGGCACTCTGTGAACTGGCTAGCTGACTCCGGCTCCGACGAGTGCCTTTGGAAGGAACAGCCGAACTGGAGACTCTTGTCCTGAGTTGGCACGGCGATGCTGAGCCCCGGGAAGACTTCAGGGTCCAGGTCGGCCTGCACGCTCGCCGTCACGCTGTTGGAGCGCTTGAAACGAGCCCGCCTGCAACACAGGGAGTCATAGCCGGCCCAGAGCCATCCAGTCACACAGAGTATTGCATGCAAAAGCCTTTCTCATATCATGTTTTTCCTCATTCCTATTGGAGCCGGGATAGTCATGCTGTCACTGCAGTCACTACTACTCACTCGGTTGTGATAAGCACTGCTAAATCTTCTGGCATATGACGCACCAGTGAGTGCAAATGTCATATCAATGGACTCAGTGATGAGTGTTTACTCTATTACAAGTTTATACCCCACCTCCCCTCATCCTTCTTTGCTGTCTGATGAGATGTGAGGTGTGACTCAGATTTCCGTTCTCGCACTCCTGTTTTTGTCCCCCGACGTCACACTGTCATCCTCGATGCTTGCAGGAGGTGGAGGACATTGTTAACAGGTGCATAATCACACGCTGCTCAGGGGTTTGGGTCTATGCGATGTTGTGAGTGCTCGCATACATGCGTGTGAATCTGACCCGTAAGCAAAGCTGGATATAATTAGGAGCATCACGTGTGAAAGTCATGTCGAGTGTATGATTTGCAGTAGTCATGGTTACAGTTGGAAAACAAGACATTCTTGGAACAAAGTGTTACTGAGTTCAAGCTGTGATGTCTGATGAAATGTTAAATGAAATAATAGGATCTAGCCTAGAAATCAACCATAGATGGCTGCACTGTCGGGCGCCCAGGAGATGAAGACTTTTTCAAATTATATATTAAAATTATTCCCATAAATTACTGTACAAAGACCAAAAGCTCTTGATGAAGCCACACATTTTGGGGGCAAAGATATATTAGCAAATAAACAAATGCACATCTTAGTTTGCAAGTTTGTGTCCATAATTAAGGCAAGTTAAATGCCAGGCAAAATAAACATACTTCAAGTTGAGAAGAGATTTCAAAGGTAAGTACTTTTTCCCTGCTTTGATTTCTAGTTGTATTTTTCTCCATTACCTTTTGTCATCTTCCACTTGGACTCCTATAGAGTGGACCTCTGTAAGAGCTTTGCCCTCTGCATCTGAATCTGACAGAGTCTCTGAGCTGTCCACCTGGAACAGAAGAAGCCACAAAGCACCACAGTCAGAGCGCACAGGTAGGCTATTTGCTGAAACTCACACCCTGAAGACGTCACACACAACTGGGATTAAAGGAATAGTTAGACATTTTGGTAAATACGCTCATTCATTTTGGGGCTGAGATGGGAAGATTGATACCACTCTCATATCTTTCCACAAAATAAAACACTATAGCCAATAGCCAGTTAGCTTAGCTAAGCATAAATATTGGAAACAGATTTCTGGAGTTAGATTTAGAGAAGATTTATACCACTGTCATTCTCTGTCATTAAATATGGAGCTACAGCCAGCAGCCGGTAAATTTACTTACTTATGCCGTCTTTGGGGCATACGGCATCGATAATGTTTCTCCACCTAGCTGGTTAGGTTAGCTTAGTTTAGCATAAAGACGGGGAAACAGCTAGCCTGACTCTGCTCAAAGCTAACAAATCCTCCTACCAGCACCTCTAAGGCTCACTAATTAACACGTTATATCTTGTTTCTTTAATCTGTACAAAAAGCTAAGTGAAAAAACAACAATTTGTGATTTCACGAGGGGTTATAATGAAGATATTTCCAAAATGTCTAACTTTATTAGGAGATTGATACCAGTCTCATATCTGAAGACTCAGGGAACTTGTGTGTGCCTGGCTGCTGGTTCCCAAGACAAAGTTATAGATACATACAAATAGATACAACCTGTTAATTTGTGAGTTTAGAGTGTTATTTCCAGTCTGTATGCTAAGCTACGCTAATCGATTCCTGACTCTTGCTCTGTAGGTATCGCACAGACATGAGAGTGGTATCAAGCTTCTCATCTAACTCGGCAAGAAAGAAAATTACTGTATTTCCCAAAATGTCGAAACTGTTTCTTTAACATGTACCTTGTGTGATTGGGATTGTATTTTGATTAGTGCTGATTAGTCAACTGACCTTTTAGAAACAGAAAAATTAGCAAGTTTGAGCATCAATCATTTAAGTCATTTTGGGAAAAATGCCAAACGTTTTCTGGTTTGAGTTTCTTAAATGTGATGGTTTGCTGCTTTTGTCTGTTTTATATAATTGTAAATTGAATACTTTTGGACTATGGACTCTTGGTCACACCAACCAAGCAATTGGAAGACTTGTGATAGACATTTTTCACTATTTTCTGACATTTTGTAGACTAAAAGATTAAAATAAAATAAAATAATTAATTGAAAAAAATAATCAACAGACATGTTAGTGTCAGCCTAACTTTGATAGAGTAAAATGTCCCTTCTCACCTGCACAGCTATGGATGGCCTCCACTTTCTTCCACCACGTCCTTCGTCCTGCCCCCCAGCCTTACTCAGCACTATGCTGTTCTGAGGCAGGGAGGACGACTTCCCCAGGCTGCCCCCGACCCTGCCATCCCTCTCCCTGGCCGGCCTCAGGGGCCCCTCCAGCAGACTGTCAGCCGAGCTGCTGTGTTTGGCCCTCACCCCTACTCCCGGACCACCTCCGTAGGGCACCAGCTCCCGCGAACCCCTGACTCCATCTAGACTCTCTGCCGAGTTACTGTGCTGTCGGGAACGTCCAGGGCCCGTGGCGGTGTAGTAGCCTCCTCTGGAGGAGCGACCGGAGAGACCGTCGGAGATGCCCAGGTCCACAGAGTTACTGTGCATCTTGGGGCGCCCGGGGCCTGAGCTTGATCCCAACTGTCCGCTGCTCTGGAAGTAGGCATCCTGGGTGGATTCGGTGCTGCTCTGGGCTCGCACCGAGAGCGAAGACTTGGACATGCGAGGTGGGAGTGGGGGGGGGGCACCTTTACGATAAGGAAAGACTGAAGTGTGAGAAGAGCGGGAGAAAGGAAGACAGAGGCATAGTGGCCTGTTAAAAGCAAAATGGGTACTATATCAACAGGGAGTAGGGGAGGTGGATACTTACAAAAGGGACAGACTGGGAGGAGAAGGTGAAAGGAAAGACAAAGAGTGAAAAGAGGGAAATTTGTTGATATAAAAGAGGGCGAACCCATACAGAGAGAAAGAGAGAAAACAACAAAATCATTAAGAAATGATGCCAATGCAAGATGTGACCAAGATTTATAAATGTCAACTTTTAGTATGAATTTCAGTGAGAGGCAGGGAGTGAAGTGGTGGAGAAGACAGACATGACAGAAGCTAACTTTACTGTCCTTCTTAAGAAGATAAAGCAATTTCCTGAGAGAAATTTTAAAATGAGAAGCGCAGAAGCGCTGTCTCTTCCTCCTCCCTCACAGCTTTGTTCAAACGTATATGCATACACACACAAACACACACACAGTTTATTTTCAGTGAATAAAGGATCAAACTTTAATGCATTTCTTTCCAAGCATCTTTATCAGCCAGCCAGCTTGTCACAGTTTACAAAGACCCCAACCATGAAGCTCTAAGCTCCAGTATGGGAGCATGTACTGTATGTAGGTGTACAGTATGTGTGTACGTGAGTTTGTGTGCTGTGCATGTGTGTTTGTAGTTGATGCATATGACACTTCACAGAGGCTTTAATAAGTATCAGGGGGGATTTGCTGGTCTAAGCTTAGAAATGTGAGTCCTGTAAGGTACTAGAGTGGCTCTGCAGTCAACACACACACACTGTAGTGTATATTAGGCTTGAGTAAGAGCATGATTGTAAAGATAAAACAAAAAAAATGATGAGAAAAAAAACACAAAATGCACAAAAACAGACATGTTTCAAATAGAGTGATACAGAGTAAGAAGGCAAAAGAGTCAGAGTACGCCAGGGAGAGACATACTATACAGACAGAGAGACAGAGAGAAAGAAGCAGCTGGAGACACTGAGCTATTATCATAATCATGAGCCTTCCTGCACCTATTACTGAGCCTAAGAAACCTGCTATTACACAGGGGAGGGTGATGGGAGAGATGAGATGCAGAGACAAGACAGAGATGACAGAGAACAAAGAGCATGCACAATAACGTAACCCATTCAAGTCTATGCCTACAGCATGCGCTCACATATACACAAACACAAGGAAAGTGCTGCAGAGGAGCAGAAGGCTTGGGTGAAAAAGTGAGATCACACGGATTGAAGGAATAGAGAAGAAAAAAGGTAAAAAATGCTCATTGCATGCAGCTGCGTGTGTAGGGTTTGTCAGGGTAAGCAGACACAACCTGTCATACAATTCCTTCTCCCACTGGCTGTCCTACTGTGTTTCCCACCAGGTTGCCACCACATAAAAGACAACCACACATCCTTCTAACACTCACACAGACGCCACAGACCTATATTTATTGGTATACCACACCACAACACACGCAGGCACACACTCACCGGCCCCGCCCTTGATGCTTCCCTGAGGGCCCGACATGGAGAAGACAGAGAGGCAGTCGTCGTCCTGGGAACAGCCGGCCTGGATGGCGCGGACGTAGCTGTGGCTGCGAGTGCGGAACACACCTGGAAGATCCAGTGCCTCGACGGCTTGAGACTCCACCTCCCCGAACATGGTCTCACACACCGCCTCAAACTGACGGTTCAACGTGTCTCCCAGCTGAAGGACGAGAGGGAAGGTGAGGGAGAAACATTGCTGTAGTCAAGACACCTGTACAAATACACAATTCACACGACTAAACCATGTTATTTGTTACCTGTGAGCTGGTCAGAGAGCGGGTGTAACTACGAGCGCGGGCGTTGGTTTTGGGTGTAGTTCGGCTGTTGGGGTAGGAGTCTGTACACTGCTTACATGAGTACCTGAATGAAACAAATAATACACATAATCAGCTTTACTGATGACTCTAACAAGTACTGTGTATGACGACACTTGATGTTATATTCTGGGCCAGGGGCGTAAATATAGACAGTGCAGGCAGTGCCCCTGGGGTGGGGGGGGCCCATAGAGAGAGTGGGCCCTCCAACAATGTTTTACAGAACAGGCCCTTGCGAGTCGGAAATACATTAATTTACATTAAATTAAATATGGTGTCATTTGCTATATATGCCCTCGATAAGGCAAACCCATCTCCGTGATGGTTTACTTTTTTTTCAGTCAGTAGCAATCTCACAATTATGCTATTTAATTCCAATACAATAGACTAAGTAACTCATTTGACTGCACAATCCATCACATTGTTGGTATACTATATATATATACACACGCAGGATGGTGTGTGTGCTTCATAACTAGTCACTAGCGTGCACTGGGGCCCGTTGTAACTACCTTACGCCATTGATTCTGGCTGTAAAATCTTCAGCCAGTTGCTGTGCTATTTTTGTCAAAAGATTTTTGTTTGTAACATTCAGCAACACACAGTACACCATCTGGTTAACCACAACTATCAAATAAAATGTCACTGAGTCATGTTCTATGACTATTGCCAGCTGGAGCCATTTTGCATACTGTAATGCTGCATTCCCATGTCAAATGAGAAACCTGCAATGAATCATATTCTAACTATGACTTGTTTATCTTATTTGAAATCATTCTGAACATTTGAGTAAATGTAGTTTTCATGTTGGTTATGCAGAAGTACAGTTAAATCTGAAAACTCTGAGTCCAACGACAAACCCAAAGTTCCCAAGGAGTTTGTCTATATGAAGGTATCCACTACTGAATATACTATAGTGACATGAATGCCACTTTTCTATTTCTTTTTATATAATGATAATTGGACTGTGCTGATGAAATAAAAAGGTTGGACTTGGTAATGTGTGTGTTGGGCAATAATTCAATATTCTTACTTTTTCATATTCAGTCTGTCTCTGTAGGGATCCTTTCCATAATGCTGTCAAACACAGCAGCAAAAACAAGCACTTTTAGTGGACAGACTTTTCACGGATGCAATTGCTTGCAAGGATTACGTTGCAGACATTGCAGCCAGTTCGCAGATGCCGGCGGAGGCGATCTACTTGACCAATTCAAAACTAAGGGTAAGTATTAGTCATTTTGACCCCAAAATCTGTAAAAATAGGACCCAGGTTTAATAATACTGGAATTTCCCTCTAAAGGCATGCATTTCAGAATTTCTAGAGCTCAACAACAAATAGATTTGCATCATGCAAAATGTCCTTCCATTTTCTATGGAAACATTAAATGGGTGTATAGTTAGTAATCTAACAACAGCTAACTTGTACAGTCCTTGCTAGTAATATAATAAAGGCCAGCTGGTTTTTAAAAAAGGGTCTTTCAACATTTCTATAAACACTCCATTTGTGACATTTGACCTTTGATCCATGCTGATGGATCGTCTAAAGGCATCCCTCTGGGCGATCAGGGTGGACTTAGGCGAGGCTTTTGGGCTGGTGTCTGAGTCAGCACTGTCATCATCGCCCATGGCCTTGATGTAGCTGCCGCTCCGCATGCGACGGCATGGAATCTCCCCTCCGCTGTCGGTTGGGCCGCCACCGCCATATCCACCTCCCCAGTCTTCAGACGGGACCTGAGACACAATCACATCATTGATAAGTATATAAAGGGCCGAGGAGGATTAATCTGCAACTGCAACACATAGTGAGTATCAGTGTACAACCATGTAGAGTACATACATGGTCAAACTCAGTTTTAGTAAGACTTTCTATAAATGGGTTAAACATAGTTAAAATGAGTTCGAAGTAAGTATGCATTCTTTTTCTATACCTACTTAAGGGAAAAGCAATTGATCACAATGTGATTTAATTAGTGTTGAGATATTGAAGGTGTTTTCACTGCACTGCTGGCAGCTTCTTCCCAATATCTGTTATCGAAGTCAAAAGACTTCTCAGAACAGAAATATATTTCATCACCGAAAAATATTTCGCACCTTGAACAGAAGGACAGGGATGAATCAGACATACAGTCATGGCACACGTGCACCCAGTGTAAAGCCAGCACACCAGCACAGATAGCTCAAGCATGCCCGTGCACACTATGCGAGCACACACACATGTCCATATACGCATACATGGGAGTTAAAGAAAGAGAGAAAGGGACAAAGGGACTTACAGAAAGAGAGAAACTCTGACAGCTGGAGAAACACTGACACAGAGAAGGAGAAACAGCGTAAGCTAGAAGCCGACAGACAAGAGAGCAAATAAACAAGTATGCAAAAAGGCAGGTAGACAAGCAGAGTGGACAGACAGACATAATGTAGGCAGACAGACAGGAAAGGTGGCAGACAGAGAGACAGACAGATGTACAGGGTGACAAAAAAAAAGGAAAGAGAGAGAGAGACTGAATAAGACTCAAGCGGGCAGAATGCAGGAAGACAGATGGGCAGACGAATGAGAGTCTGATGAGAAAACAAAATGAAAAACACACAGGAACACAGTCAAGACCCGACAATAAGGAGGAAGACGTCACATAGAGAATTGATGAGGAGCAATGAAATGAAACAAAAACTTTACATTGACAGGTTCCCACTGTGGCCATCATGTAAAATGTATGACTTTTCATAACTAAGTCAGAATTCTTTCATAACTCTTTTAAATGTTGTGAAGTATTGTCTGGCATATTCAGCATATATGCATATATATGAGGTGACTTGTTTGTGAAATTTTGTAATATACCATGATTTACTTTGATTAAATTCCCTAACTTTCCCTGCCTGAAGTGCACCTCTACAATTCAGCGATGTTCCAAAAAATTCCATGATTTGTGGGAAACCTGACCAATGAAAAACAGAGAGCCAGGTAGCTATAGAGAGAGACAATGAAACATGTCACAGTTCTTGTCTTTAAAGCTGCATTAGTGGATGTTTTTCGGCCATTTGGGGGCAGCAGGACAAGTGAAAACCCCACATCTGACATATTATGACCTAAACAAAAGTTGCTGTGTTAGCAAGAAATTACCTTTTTACATATCCAGCAGACAAAGAACAACATTAGCAACGTTTTGGAGTTGTATTTCCTGCCACATGACGAATGTAAGTTTTAGCTCTGTTTCGCTTTCCACCAACTCCTGAGAAAAATATCTGACTTTTTATCTTGCTGGCTGTTCGACTTTCTTCACCAGCTAGTTGCTAAATTTGTATGCGTGTGGTTTGGTGCTGGACAGGTAGCGTACGGTCGGTTTATCTGACGTTTTTTTTTGGCTGCCTGCTGCTGAAAATGGGTTTGATCGTGACCAGTGGTTGTGGGCCAGAAAACCAAAACAATGAGCTAAAAGAGGCTAAAAATGGTTGTGGGTTTGCCACTTTGAGCCTTTCACATTATACATAGTCATTTGATCCATTGTTGATATAAAAATCATTTAATTAGCATCATAGCAGATGATTATAACTATCAACCTTGTACATAGAATTCTAATATTGTGGAGGGCCACTCAGTTCGATATGTAAATGTGTGTGTGTGTGTGTGTGTGTGTGTGTGTGTGTGTGTGTGTGTGCGTGCGTGTGTACCATTTGATCCCACTTCTTTTCCAGTATGATGAAAGCTTTACACCATCTAACAGAAGGCAACAGCAGCTGCTTGTGCTGAAAGACCCCTCAATCTTTCAGTCTTTGCAAATGCTGTGTGGTGTGTAGTCTCACACAAGCATGTGACCAAATGAAAACACCTACACACATTGAAACACACACACACACACACACACACACACACACACACACACACACACACAGTCAAGGCCCCAGGGTTTGGCATCCAGTTGAGTGTGTGTTTTTAAGGTCATCACTTTAAAGATGATTCAGCCTAATCTCTCGATCCCCCTGGCCTTCTACTATCTCTCTCATTTTCTCATCCTGCTCTTTCTCTCACGTTGCCCCTTGGCTACCATCACCTCCTTTATCTCCTCTCTATCCCTGAGCTAGCATTGCTATCTCTGCATCCCTCTACCTTGCTCTTTCCCCCGCTCTATCTTTGTCTCTCTCTCTCTCTCCTGTTTCTGTCTTCATTTCACCCTCTCTCCATATTCCCGTTTTTATCATTCCTTATCTATCAGACACAGGCCGAGGGGAAGGGAGAGGCTTAGGGAATGGAGAGTGCCGGGTTCTGATGCCGCACATCATGATTGGCCTTGCACTAGTCCCTTTGCCTCTGACCACACTAATTCAGACTTGTGAAGATTCCCTCGTTTTTGTTTATTTCATTTTCACTTTGAGCTGTTTCATTGTTTTTCTTGCTTTTGTGCGGCAAACTTGAGCGATGACCCAGTGTGGACGTTACATGGTACATGTTAATGTTACAAAATGCCAGTCGGTAGCTTGGGAGTACGACTACTTTGTCTGTCTTTGATTTAAAGGAGCGGTTTATTTGCACTGCAATGTTTCTCTTCAGAAGAATCAAAATGTCTTCCCTGTGCTACAAAAACCACTTTGTGACTTTAAGACTATTATATCCATGACCATGTGATCACTCATTTTTACGATTAGTTAGCACTAATTTGCGGTAGTCAGACCAACAAACCTGGTGATATTGTTAAGGATATTTTACTTTAATCCCTTATGTCCTTCTCCAGTGGGGATCATCAGGATCTTTTCAAAACTTTTACTTGCATAGCTTATGTCCTTGACAGGACAAACACTCTCATACCTCCCACCTCCATCTTTTCTTTGGTTTGTATTGTGCTGTGAGTATTTGGGTCCTCGACTCCTCGTTAGACTGAAGGTGTCATGTCCCGTTCCGTTCCTTAGGTTTTCTTTCCAGTATGTGTCATTCATTCATTCACTGTTTCCTGTTTTATTTTGTATACTCACTCTCCTCTTGTTTCAGAGACTTCACTTCCTGCCCTTGTGTGTTTACCCCGCCCTGATTAGTTTCACCTGTCCCTCATTACGTTTCCCTCTCTAGTGTATTTAGTCTGTGTGTTCCCCTCTCTCAATGCCAATTTGTCATTGTTCGTATCAAGTCTTCCCAAATTTTTCTGTTTAGTGTTCCTGTTTATTTATTTTGATCTCTGCTAGTTTACATTACCATTGTCTGTGCCTGCTCCCTGCCAGATTATTCTGCCTCGTATTTGACTGACCTTCTGTGTACTGAACATTTTGGAAAGTAAAGACCTTGGCGTGTGGTTCACTAGTCGTTACCAAAGGTTTGCGTGGTGTGAGAACTCTGTTAGCATAACCTTTTTGTCAGGTCTCAGAATGCAACTGGTCAAAGGTAAAAGTTGTGAACACACAACTGACATATTATCACGTTTTGATATAACTGTTAGCAATTTTACACACCAGCAGATATAGAGCAACATTAGCGTTCATTTGGAGTCATGTTTCTGGCCACCTGATGCATGTAGCTCCAATATTCACTCTCCTTTTAGCTCAGTTTTTTTCCTCACTAACTCATGAGGGGAAAGATCTGACACTTTAGCTGCTAAATGCTCCACTGTTGTTCACCAGCTGATCATTAACTGTGTCTGTCTGCTGTTTGGTGCTGAGCAGGTAGTGTACAGTGGGTTTTTAGAGCTTTTTAGCTGAAAAAGGCTGCCTGCATGCAGTCAAAAACGACACCATGAGAGTGAACCAAAACTGTAAAGTTTGGAGCTGTTGCTTCAATATGGCACCTGTGCTGCTGTTTGTCCTGAGGTGTAGTACTGGTGGAGTAGACCTAAACAGCTCTATATCTGCAGCTCCAGGAAGCTGTCTGCTCTGAAGCCATGGATCAATCTGGCTGACTTCAGCACATCTAAGCGTAGCACAGAATTCACTCCACACGCTGTCTCCCCACTTCTCACAAAACTGTGAGTGACACCTGGAGATATGAGAAGAGCTGCAGTGGGTAATGTGATGGTAGCCTAAGCCACAGAGGCAAATTGTGTGGGGGTTTGTCCTTTGGAAACGCTAACACGCACAACCCTGCTCTCTCTGTCTCTTCTGTCAGCAGACCTCAGCTGTCTAAAGGATGGGAGTTGGAAAGACACCAGCGACTCTTGTGGCTACCTGCTGTTTCCGTAGAAACACAGCCTGCATGGCAGCTCTACCTCAGCACAGCTGGAGGTTTTGTTCGTGTGTGTGTGTGTGTGTGTGTGTGTGCTCTTTCAGCTGACTTTGTAGGTACACTGTAACAACCATTAGCTTTTAATTTTAGGGAATTCATGTATACAAAATGAGGGAAAGGGAAAATTGCATGTGTTGGATTCGGAGTTAGACTGTTGTGACTGAAACTGGGACTGTTGGGAGAGACATTAAATAATCTCTGTGTGGGTGACAATCATTGTTTTCTGACTCACAACAAAATACCAAGAGAGTCTATGAGATCTCTCAGGTGGACATTTAACCCTTTGAACCCTGGACTGTTTTTGTTCAATTTTCATGTTTCACGTCATGTTTCCTGACACTTTTTATGAAAAGGGATAATGGTTATTGTGCATTTGAAAACTGTTGTGTGTGTGTGTGTGTGTGTGTGAAAAGGGGTTTTAACAAACAGCAAAAACCTAGATATGAACAGACAGAGGATAGTGTCAGTGTCCCAGGGATATATGAATCATGTTGATGGGACACAGTATGCCTTCTATTGATAGTGTAAAATTATTTTCATGGATTGGTCTTCTTTCAATTTTGGATTAAATAGTTTCAAGGTTATGTCACTACGGTTCCCATCATGCTTTGAGTAATGCAAACAGGAAGTGTTATGTTGTCATGGAGTCAATGAGTTTGCTGTTAGCTACACATGAGCCCCATTTTTAGCCTATATTTCTTTACATTTAGGCGAATCTGCACCATGAACTCGTGTTGCATTAGCTGCTAGTGCTTCCTGTTCCACAGTCATCGTGAATGTACAGATAACAATCAAATTGTTCATTTTGAAACAGAAGAAACATTTGACGATTATTAGGGATTATGTTTTAACATGATTTTGAAATTGATTTATGGAAGTTTATCCTTATGGACATTGGATCACTGGACAGAGTAACATGCACTCCAGTTTGATTGAGTTATGACTCAGAGAAGACGGCGTGAAATGTTTGACAGAAAACATGTAAATTGGAGCTAAACCTGTAAACCTGCATGAGACTGTAAATGTAAAGCAAACGTCACTCTCATACTATATTCCCTCTGTACACACACAAACACACACATACACATTGGTTGACATGCAGGCATACACACACCTGCAGGTAGTGGAAGGTCCTCTCCTTCAGCTTACTCTCCACGGGCACAAGGGCTTTATCATAGCCTCCTCCCCTGGTGGAAGGATACACCTCCCTGGCCTGACTCACTGTCATGGCTGACCAGGTGCTCCTTTTCAGGGAGTGGCCATGGTGCCCGTGGTGTCCACCTCCTTCACCCCCGGCCAGAGCCATTGAGGTACAGGCCATGCACTCCCCAGGCCCCGGCCCACCACCACGCTCCTTGGGCCTCTTCATGGTGAGCTCCTGGATGGCTGCATCCAGGCTCTCGTGGCCGCTGGGATACCCCCGTCTGCCCCCGCTGACCAGGAAGCTGCTGTCGCTGTCCAGATTATCGTCAGAGCTCCACCAGCCTGCTGTCCTGCTGCGGTGGCGTCTGCCCGACTCGTGCCTTGAGTCTCCGCTCTTGCTACGCTCTCGAGACTTGCTCCTCCTGGTAGAGCGAGGCTGGTGGCCTGAGTAGTGGCCTCCGCTGTCCTCCCCTCCACTCCTGTGGCCTCCTCCTCTCTCGCCACGGTATTCACTGCCTCCTCTTGTGCCGTTGTACTCCCGTTTGGATGGTGCCTCCAGGGAATGGGACTTGGCAAAGAGGCGCTGCACAGAGTTGACCAGGTGGCGGATACGTGAGGGGCTCTCGCTACGCGGCTCAGCACCCCCACTAGTGGTGCGCTGGTACTGCAGTGTATGGAAGCCATCAGGATGAAAGGGCACCTGCTTCTCAAACTGGTCCATCAGGTTCGGGGGAATGCGGTGCATCTTCCCTCCGTGGCCTGAGGACAGGCATTCCTCGCAAGAGTCAAATGACTGCAGAGGTGGGTGTTGGCTAGGGTGGGAGCGGGGGAAGGTGCCCCCTCCAGAGTGGCTATGGGAGTGGGAGTGGGAATGGTGCCTCTCGAGCGCCAGGGCCTCAGCCGGGCCTCCTGGAGGGTAATAGTGGCCATCGCTGTGACCCTGGTAATAGTCCCTGCCCGGGCCGTCACAGTCCTCAGGTGTGCAGTGGCAGGGGCCTCCTCCGCCACCACCGGAGGAATGCTGGGACATGCTACGGCTGACATGGTATCCTTTCACAGGCGCCGGGGCGTGGTGGGCCGTCCGGGCCGAAAGGGGGCGCTGTGGGCGTGACAGGGCTGCACCGGTCTCACCTGGAGGCACAAAAACAGTAAGCATTGTAACCATCTTGTATCTCAGGAGACAGGCGTGAACACATAATATTTATGAATAAAAATCTGAATCTTATCAAATAATCGAATCTAGTTTTCAGTCTTGCAATCAGTGATATTTTTCTGTTCCATTACACAGAATAACCGTGAGATGATGAGTAGGTATTTACTCTTGTGTTACCTCAATAACTGCTGAGATTTCAAGCTTTCTAAACAGGCAAAATAATGCACACAGAGAAGAATACACTTGCGAAACATAAAATGCAAAACAGGTATAATCCTTTAAAAATGTGGCTCCAAGTGAGTACAGGTATAAATAACTTATTTGATGTTCTTGCGCTGTATATGTGAGACACAAAGGTGGGAGGTGCAGTGGAGTGTAAGTCATGGTATGACTTTACAAATGAATCACAACAAAAAGAAATAGACTTTGTAGATTGATGTCCAGATTGTTTTCTCTCTTCTATCAAGTGGTCTGCTAAATTGAAAGTGAAAACAATGGGTTTTTTTTTGTTATTCTGATTAACATTTTTATTGATTTAGCACTTCATTTTTTACCCAACCAAAGACAAACAGTGCAATAGTGAGCATTCATCCCGCGGGCTGCAATAAGCGGACAGCTTTCTTCTTCTCATTCATCTCAAAGGTTGCTGGGCTGATAAATCAAGAATATTAGCCTTTCTTTCTCTCTCACGGTGTCTCTTCAGTTTCTGCCTCGCTCCCCCGTTTAGTACCTCACGCTCCTCTCTCCCCGTTTATCGTTATATTCATCAGCCCAGCACTCCTTGTTGTCTGTCTTTTTTTTCCTCCATCCATGCCCGCAGGGAGCCTCTGAGCATTCACATGATTTACAGCTGAGGAAAACAATGTGTTTATTGATCGCCTACATCCTAATGCAGCAGTGGAGGCAAGGATCCAAGCATATTCACAAACGTCTGTGCTATCAATTACACAACGAATTCACCATTTTGAGTACCAGCTGAACGATAACATGATTCACAATATCCAGGTGACCAGGCAGAAACCAAGAGGATGGGATCTTCTCCACAAAGCAGATGCAGGGAATGAAATCAATACACGTTGCCAAGCTGCAGCAAGAATGTGGCACAATGTAAACCTTATCACCCACACACTCTGGTTGCGGTAAGTAAAACAGAAGGGAAACAGGACAAAGCCTATCTTTGTATTGCTTTTCTTTTCAGCACTTGGATAACAACCAAGATTACACTCCAAATGTAGTAATCATGTATTTTATTGGCATTAATTGCTGCTGCTGTAATCACATCCTTTATTAACCACTTTCTCCACTAACTGTATAATGAATCACAGGCACACAGCCTGGTTATAATGCACACGACCATTTCCTGTCATTTCTAGATTTGATTAAATTGAGATGAAATTAGTCTATGAAAGCCAGAATCGAGCCGCTCTGCTGGAGGGGATTCACTGAGCTCCTGCGAGTGTATTTGCACTCGTGTTTGTCGGCTTTCACACAGAGATGAGAGATAGGGGACAGATGCTGGGATAATCATTAAATAAAGCGTGGCCTGTTTGCCTTGATTGGCTGAATGAGAGCTGCCACCCGGGAAGCTCACCCACATCCAGCCGTGTCATTGGTGTAGCCGTGACGACGGGCCTCTCCAAGTCAACATCCCACCGTGGAAAGATTTCAGACAGCCATGGCACCTGGGTGGACGGGGCCGCATCTCGTTCGTAGGCTATACAGGGCCACCGCCACAGCTGACAGTGCGTCTCCTAGCAACATCGGCTCTCAAATGTCAGTCAACCACAGTCATGGCAAAAAGCCACTCTGATGGGCTGAAGCCTGAAGTATAGAAACAGTTTCCATAAATGTGTCCAAAAACAGTTGAATCCTCTTTTGAAAAACAGAAAAATATGTACAATAACTGCAGTATCATTATAGTTTATATTTCCTTACACAAAAAGTGAGCAGAATTCAAAATTTCAGTTGTGGCTTTAGCAAAAAAACAAAGTAAAAATGGAGAAGGATATTTTTTGCAGTGTGTCGTACTTTTATGTGTGTGTCCCTGTTTGTGAATAGACAGCAAAGTGAGGAGCGCCGTGCTGCCTGGAGGAGTAAATTAAACCATGTTCTGTTTATTATGAAGTCTTTGGCTTTGGAGCAAGCTGCTGGCTAGGAGCTGTCAATCACAGTGACACACACGCACAGGCCTGAATGTGTGCGCACACACACATTAAAAAGACACCCATGTGTAGACAGACAACTGAAAAGATAGAGAGGCAGAAAAAGACGCAACCGAATGTTGGCTGTCTCTTTCCTTTATTTCCTTCTCTCTATCCAGCTCTCCACATGTCTCCCTCTCCTCTCAGTCTCTCTTCCAGACCTAGCCTACTTATATCCATCCTGCAGTCATGTCTCTCCCTCCCTACGTTCTCCTGCTCTCATTTAGTTATTTTTCAATTTTTTGAACCTGTCAGTCCGTCTGGCTCTCTGCCTGTCAGCACTTCTCTGTGTTGAGTTAATTACAAAGTTTGTTTCCACTCTTCATCTCTTGGCCTCTACTGATCTATCTGTCATTCATCAGTGTTCTCTTTTCTTCATTTCTTGTTAGATAATTGAGGTATTACAGTTGTATGTACACACATTTTATACATCAGACAACAGGTGCTTCTTTTGTTCTCCCTCCTCTTCCATTAACATTTAAACGTACAGCCACTACTTGATTTGACCCCACCTACTTCCCTCCCTTCTGTACTCTCTATATTTCCATTCCTCTTTGGACAACTTGCCCCCTCCGCTCCGTGTAGGCAGAAATACTCAGTGACTGCTCAGTAGGGACTTGGAGCTGTACAACATGCTGTCATTGTTTAACACTGCTTGGCATCAGCGTGATTGTTACAGGCTTCAGTCTGGAGCTGTTTCATTTTAAATATTCATGTGATCATGCCAGCTGCTCTGACCCACTTTGCTAACAGCTGAGTCTGCCCGCTCTCTGCCATCTCTGAGTATTGGGTCAAAGGGTGTTTCATTGCAAATTCAACAGCTGAAATACCAGAAATGATACATGTATTTTGATCTTTTCTTTTCCTCACTTAAAGGAAATGTACCAGTCTGTCTGAAGAAAGGATAACTCAAAAATGTCCAACAGATTTTCATGAAGTTTGGTGGACAGAAACATCTTAAGCTCAGGAGCATTGCATTAGCTTTAGATGACAATCCAGTGAAAATGCCATTCTTCATTTTTTGCAAAAAAACCCCCAAAAACTTTTGCAGATTGATTACTTGGGCCTATAAATATAGGAAGATGTTTCCTATATTTATAGGCCCAAGTAATCAATCTAACATAACTTTCAGTCATAACAATTCAGTCACACTCACGTCAAGCAACTGACCATTCAAAGCAGATGGTTACTTTTATATCCCTTTAGTCCTTTGTTCTGTTTCCTGTTTTATTTTGAAGTCGAGTCTTTCCTGTCTTTTCAGTTACTGCCCTGTGTCTCTGTTCCTGATTATCCTCACCTGCTCCCCATTACACACCTGCCCCTGATTCCCTCATCAGCCACTTCCCTATTTATACCAGTCCCCGTTATTGTTTCATTGTGTACTAGTTACTATGTGCTTAGTTTTTGTGTGTTGGATGGGTTCCTTGTGCTACTTTCTCCTGAACCTGGACTTCCCTGTTACCCGTTGTCTGTCTACCTACCTGTACCCACGTGTAAGCCACAAATAAATAATTGAACTGCTTGAGCCTCTGTGTTTGTCTACATTTGGGTCCTTTTCCCTGCTCCCCAGACCAGGGTTGCCAACTCTCACGCTTCTGGCGTGTGACACATGCTTTCACGTTCTGTCTCACGCGCTCACGCTGCCGAAACAATCCTCACGCCAAAACACCGCGACAGCAACAGAGATGAACAGGTGAACGGATGTACCGTTGGTTACGTAGTGTAACCCCCATTCTATGAGTATGGGATCTTACTCTGTTTGGTCCGCGATATGTGCGCGATGCTTATCGCCATGTTGATCAGACAGCTGTTCTGGCAGAAAACTCTGCGCGGAGCCCAGAAGGCATTCACGCAAGTCGGTGAGTGAATGAGTGCTCATATTTGGCTGAGTAAGTGAAAGAGTATTCATGTATA
>LKNJ01004650.1:0-55849 GCA_002120245.1 Maccullochella peelii | reverse complement strand
TAACAACTTTCCGGAGGTGCATGTAAGCCCTGGAAAAGTTTCCCCCAATATTAAACTGCGGTCAAGCCAGCCGTCTCTCGCGTTTGCTTGGTCAAACTAGCCGCCCCTATATTTTGAGTGCGCAATTAATCTAACGTGTACGGTAATCGCAATGAAACGTCACTGGGGAGCTGTTGGAAGTGACTTTCGAAGACACAGTTTGGGACAGATGTTACAGAAATACTTTCACATAAATTATTCCCGGTCATGAACTGAACTAACATTTAATCAAAATGAAGTATTGTATACATCATTATATATTCGGCCACTTTAAAGCTAACATAAATCTCACCACAGAATACTTCCGGATTTTCAAAGTAAAGGATGGCGTGGGGTTTACATTTCCATTATTTTTGATTGAGGAACATAACAATGCGTGTTCACTGACAAATTATATGAAAGCCACCTGATGGTGGGAGTCCGTTATAATAAACCCCCCCCCATTAAAAACTGTGAATTACTACTTTTACTGTGTAGTCTTAACTTTGATGTGGGATAAAACACATTTCTTCCATAAGTAGTTCATGAGCCTAGTATAATCAGACGTAGTACTTCTTAGACTACTTGCACAAATACTATGAAATATTTTTACTGTGTGGTTTTGGAGTAATCCAATGGCAAAGCCAAGTCCAAATTAGGCAAAACACCCTCGGACTTTCCACCACCATGTTTCACTGGGGGTTTGATACACTGCGGTATCATTCACTTTCCTGTTTGCCTCCTTACATACACCACTCTGTTACTGCCACAAATCCAGTGGTGGAATGTAACTAAGTACATTTACTTAAGTACATTTTTAGGTACCAATACTTTTCTTGAGTATTTACATTTTCTGCTTTTTTATGCTTCTACTCCACTACATTTATTTTATACCTTTAGTTACTAGTGAGTTTTCAGATTAATATTATTAGTATTAAATGAAAATCAACTACTAAATGGTGATGTATTATTATAGATTAATCTACCCAACAGTATCTACAGGAATTCAGATGATCCTCACCATTACCAGCTGCAAGATTACAAATGAACACATTAATGCATAAAGAATTATAATCCAGTAATATATATATATTATTCTGAAATGGGCCATTCTGCATTTTTTTTATATTATATTTATGTTTTATATTTTGATGCTTATACTTTGGGCTTGAGTATGGTTTTGAAGCAGGAATTTTACTTGTTACAGATTATTTTTACACTGTGGTATTGCTACTTTTAAGTAAAAGATTTGAGTACTTCCTCCACCACTGCACAAATCTCAAACTTGGATTCATCACTACGTCATTTTTCCAGCCATATACTATGAAATGCTGGTATGCCTTAGCCCACTCCAAGCACAAGGCCATTGATACAAATTCAGCAGTGGAGTGACCATCTGCCACCAGACATAGTGGTGGTTGACAAGGAGCCGAAGACGGCAGTTGTGATGGATGTGGCAATCCCTGTTGATAGTAGGCTAACAATAACAATGGAGGAGCATGAGAAGATAGATAAGTACTAGGGGCTGGAGGAACAACTGGAACAGATGTGGAAGGCGAAGTCCAAAGTATGTGTTCATTTGTAATCTTGCAGCTGGTAATGGTGAGGATCATTTGAATTCCTGTAGATACTGTTGGGTAGATTAATCAATAATAATACATCACCATTTATTAGTTGATTTTCATTTAATACTAATAATATGAATCTGAAAACTCACTAGTAATTAAAAGGTATAAAATAAATGTAGTGGAGTAGAAGTATAAAAAAGCACAAAATGTAAATACTCAAGAAAAGTATTGGTACCTAAAAATGTACTTAAGATCAATATTGAGTAAATGTACTTAGTTACATTCCACCACTGGATTTGTGGCAGTAACAGAGTGGTGTATGTAAGGAGGCAAACAGGAAAGTGAATGATACCGCAGTGTATCAAACCCCCAGTGAAACATGGTGGTGGAAAGTCCGAGGGTGTTTTGCCTAATTTGGACTTGGCTTTGCCATTGGATTACTCCAAAACCACACAGTAAAAGTATTTCATAGTATTTGTGCAAGTAGTCTAAGAAGTACTACGTCTAAAAATATTAGAATCATGGACTACCTATGGAGGAAATGTGTTTTATCCCACATCAAAGTTAGACGAAAAGCCTCATTTTGGTTGCCTCGAAGGAACTTTGATATTGGATTACTCAAAAAGTACATAGTAAAAGCACTTCATAGTACTTGTTCAAGTAGTCTAAGAAGTACTTAGTCTAAAAATATTAGAGTCGGACTACTTATGGAAGAAATTTGTTTTATCCCACATCAAAGTTAGACATAAAAGCCTTATTCTTGTTCTCTGTAAGGGACTCTGTCACTGGATTACTATTATAATGGACTCCCACCATCAGGTGGGTTTCATATAATTTTTCAATGAACACGNAACCCCACGCCATCCTTTACTTTGAAAATCCGGAAGTATTCCGTGGTGAGATTTACGGTAGCTTTAAACTGGCCGAATATATAATGATGTATACGATACTTCATATTGATTAAATGTTCGTTCAGTTCATTACCGGGAATAATTTATGTGAAAGTATTTCTGTAACATCTGTCCCAAACTGTATCCGAAAGTCACTTCCAACAGCTCCCCAGTGACGTTTCATTGCGATTACCGTGTACGTTAGATTAATTGCGCACTCGAAATATAGAGGCGGCTAGTTTGACCAAGCAAACGCGAGTGACGGCTGGCTTGACCGCAGTGTCTTCTTAGCTCAGCAACTAACGTTACACAAGCTCGAAAACTACAAAATAATACAATAGTCTGACATTATGAGAGGTAGCTAACTGAGTTATTATAAGCACTACTATCACAGATAAAGATATACCAAAAGTGTTACTGTAAATACTGAAACATAGAAACAGCTCTATTTAGTTAAAACAGTTACTATGGATAAGAGCATCTGTCTAACGTGCCCTTTTCAAATGACAAATCAAGACTTATTGTTCCTCTCAACCTTATTTTATTTTCTGGCCAAAGAGAGAATGAGAGAAATGTTCTCAGTTTGGCAAAAACGACAAAGTAACTAAAGACATGTGTGACAGGGCTTTCGCGTGACTGCTACCTTCACTGTTAGTGTTTAGGGGGAAATGAGACATAAGGAAGAGCAAAGGAATATCCTCAATGTAAAATGTCATTATGTGTGCTACAGTAATGTTTTTTGGTTTTGGTTCATATAGATAAGTTGACAAGCCAGTCAAGGCAAAAGACAGACATGAGTGGTGGAAAGATTACCCTCTTTTATTGTGTTATTACACATTTATTATAGTGTTGTACATTTATACTAAGTAAATACAAGTACATTATACTTCTACTTCACTACATTTCAGTAGGCTTTTATTTTATTGATATTTATTGACTTTTCTGCTTTATGATCAGTTTATAAACTATGATCCATTGTTATAGATTAAACTATCCACCAGTATATAAAGTAGGTAAAATTAGCTCTGCCTTGACCAGCTGCAACATTAACATGGTGCTTACACATGACTGCATCACTAGTAATAATTCAAAAATATACCGCAACGAAAGACAGCTTTTGATACTTGAGTACATTTGACTGAAAATACTTGTATTTTTCATTGTGGTATTATTACTTAAGGCACCTGATTGTTTTGGTTGTTGGGCCTGCATCTTTACTGTTTTGGTTCACTCCCCTGACTGCTCTCATCATCAGCAGCAGCAGCAGCAGATAGTCATTTTCAGTGAAAAAGCTCTGATGAACCCACTGTACACTACCTACCCAGCACCAAACAGCAGACAGACAAAGTTAGCAACTCGCTGGTGAACATGGTGGGGCATTTAGCAGCTAAAGAGACCGATATTTCCCTCAGTAGTTGGTAGAGACCAACATAGATCTAAAAGGCGAGTGAATATTGAAGTTACTTATACCAGGTAGCAAAAAACATGACTCCAAATTATTCCTAATGTTGCCATGTGTCTGTTGTATGTGTAAATAGGCAACTGCTAACATGTTTGCCATAGCATCTTTATAAGATGATAATATGTCAGTGTTGTGTTTACAGCTTGTTGCGTTGCCCCCAAGTGGCCAAAAAATGAATGAATGCAGGTTTAAGTAAAAGATCTGAATGTGTCTTCCACCACTGGTGTTATAGAGTGTGTATTGTGGCATTAATGTCTCACAAAGTGATTGTCTGTCCAGGCAGGAGGCTGTGCGGGGATGTGTGTGGATCTGACCCTCTTCCCCCTGGACACCATTAAGACAAGACTGCAGAGTCAGCAGGGCTTCAGTAAGGCAGGGGGCTTCAGGGGCATCTACGCTGGAGTCCCATCTGCTGCTGTCGGCTCCTTCCCCAATGGTAAGACGTCCATTGTGATAGCTGGATATAGTATGTTGTGACAAAGGTTCACTGTTCGGTATTGTTTGTAATTGACATTCTCCCAGAGGTACATACCAAACAACCAAGGTTCTTCTTTATGTGGGGTCATTCCCAGACCTAACCTTGCACTGTGTTGACCATAATATCCACAAAATAACTGTTTGAGTTGGGTGTCTATAGCTTCTTTGAGCTGTTACACATTCATTTATTTTGTTTCCTTGTCATGCCTAAAGTCACTGTACAGTGATAATGACACTTTGTTGGTTTGTGGCTGAGGGTTGCATGGATCAGTTTAGCAGTTCACAATCAGATTAGTTAGTATTAGATTAGTATCAAGCAGGCACTCAGCTTGAATCCTCATAAATCATTTAAAGTGGTGGTGAAGTTCTGTTCTTTATTTGTTTCTTGGTGAGATCAGTCTCTTTTGTTTCTAGCTTTTGAGGGAATTTGCTAATGGTAATGTACGGTTACAGAAATAATGAAGACCTGGATTTTAAAGTTGACCTATTTGAGGACGTAACTTAATTGTAGTCAGATTAACATGGTGGAATCTTAAAATAACTGACGCTCCGAGGCTCTTCTTTAAATGGTTTTAATGTAGCTGCCTAACCAAGATTGCTTTGTGACTATACTGCTCTAAACAAACATTTTTTCAGTTTATTGCCATCTGTATTTTAGTCGCAGGCAGTTCATTTATTTCTTAGTTGGAAGCTTCAACATATCATAACACTTGCGTGTCAGTTTCAACCATAGACTGTATATAAAGATGGACGGCATTACTGCTCCCCAAAAGTGAAGCTAAAACATCTCGATCACCCCCTTGTGGCTGGCTGCACTATAGGTCATAAACCCAGCCCCCTCCATGTTAGTGGATGGAACATGGGTCAAACTGAAAAATCAAAGTACACGTCAACACGTTTAGGTAGTTCTTATCACACTGATGTGTGTTCAAGTGTTCATTTTTCAGATAAGTTTGGTTTTAATGAGTTATTTGATACTATAAAAGGGGGGTGTCACGTCATGATTGACAACTGTGATTTGATTGTGGTGTGCTAGCGATTAGGTCAGGCGGGTGTATGGGCAGGACCTCCGCGGATCACTACTGCGCGGACTCTGGCTCCAAATGAGGTCACCAGCGCAAGATGGCAGCCACCGTATCTGGGATATTTTGGCTTCATTTTTGTACAGTGGGAGGAAGTGGAGACGCGTCGTCCATCTTTATATACAATCTATGGTTTCAACACAGCATTGCATCCATATATAAACACTTTCAACCTATATGATTGCAAATGCACCAAGTCAATCTGTTATTTTAACTGCATTTCCAAGTAGACCTTTGAGAAGGAAGAAGTTATACATATAAAAATATTTTAAAGAATTACTTTGGATTCAGTCTATTTTATTTGGGTGCTGTAGGGTGCAAATAAAAGCACTTGTATTTGATAATCAATACATCATTCAATCAACCAGTTGCATAAATCTGTGAACTATTTAATGAGTCAGTATGACTGAGCCCAAGCCCTTTTCATGAGCAGATCAGAGAGAGACTGATAAAGACAAGATGTTGGAGTCATATGTTGTTGGTTTGAAAAGTGGAAATAAGAAAGAACTGAACTCTACTCACATGAGAGGCACGCTTAACTTTCTTAGCTTTTGCCTCTATTGCACATGCAGACAGACAGACACACACACACACACACACACACACACACACACACACACACACACACACGCACGCTCACACCTCAGCTTCTCCCCTGTCAGTGGTAGTGAGGGATATTAATTGCTGTATGCTGGTTGACTAATGGGCCTTAAATGGCTGTGGTTCTGCTTGGTTTCAGCCGCTGCTTTCTTTGTCACCTACGACTGCACAAAGTCCCTGCTCGGCGCAGGCGGAGGGCTTGCAGCACCACACGTGGCACCTGTCACTCACATGCTGGCCGCCTCTCTGGGAGAAATAGTAAGTCTTCTTGTCCCTCATTGTCCCAACTTTTGCCTTCTCCGTTTTGGATTTTTACTCCTCTTTCACTCTGCCAGTACACTTTCAGATAATGTTTATTTTTGTAGATCTAATTAATTCTCAGTTGTTCCATTCTTAGAAGGCCAGCAGCACTTGTTGTTGCTCTTCCACCATCTTTGTTTCTTTCCCACTACTGTAAGCCCCAAATGAACACCATTGGCATGTCTGTTAACGTAATAGCCTTTCCAATTTCACACACCACTATGCAAGGGGGCAGGGAGTGGGGTGAGAGTATGCGGTTTTCGCTATAGGCCCCAGGGTCCAGCTGGGTGAGTTGAAGGGGCTTCCTCAGGACTGTCCCAGCGTTTCCCCCACTAGCTGGGTAAATAAGATCTCATTACTGCCTATTGACTCGTCTACTTTCCCAGCTCAGGCCCCCAGACTCTGCCAATTTGGTCTGGGGAATTCCGGCTTGAAACCAGCGAGGAGCAGCGCAATTTCCTCAGTCCATCCTCTCCCAATCACTCGCAGTGAACCACAGAATCTGAGCCATATGGGGGCCACGCGTATTCACATTGGCATGAAGGGGGGTAGAGGGATGGGTGGTATGGAAAGAGGGATGCCCCCCTGCTATACCACCATGGCTTTCTGCAAAATACTAGGTTTTTGGTATTCATGGCTTTTGGATGGATGTAATTTAGCCAAGTTTTGCATGTTTATGAAGTGGGATTATTCCACATGGGAGAGTGTTTACTGTGCTTGAGTTCTTCTGTTTCTTGAGCTGTGTCTCAATTCAGGGGTCGCATCCTTCTAAGGTCTACGAAGGCCACGCTTTGTAGACCGGGAAGGCTGAACCGAGACGGTCTAGTCTACCTGTTTGCATCACCACCTGGCCCTTACCCTTGCGTCATGAAGTGCCGCTCCTGTAGCCTAGCAACCTTGACAGCTGCAGTTGAGGTTTGAGGTTTTTAAGGCCCCTTGGTTTTTTAACATTTGTATCGTTAGCTATTCGAATGAGTTGAAACCCTATACTTACATTTAAAAGTGTAATCCTGCTCGGCTGTTGCTGACGGTAGGTTTGGGGACGCCATATTATCTTGCGCACAATCAGTCTTGGAATAGGTTGGACCGCAAAGGATCCAGCTGTTGGATCCCCCAAATTCGGGAAAAGAAGGCCCCATTTCTCGGACGCATTTGAAATGGGACAGCCTTGTCGCGCCGCTGTGACGCATTTGGTTTTCAAATGCAGCCTTCGAAGGATGCGGCTTCTGAATTGAGACACAGCTTTGGTGTCTCACAGTGTAGAGAAGAGGAGACATGTTACTCTTATATTAGCACAAATTCAATAAGAGTTGCATTTTGTTTTTATCCTCTGGTTGTCACAATCGGTGTAGCAGTTATTGCAGACAGGAGTGTAGCACTTAACAATCTGTGCATTTCCCCACTTTATGTCTATGGCACAGTCCGGATGAGTGTGAAAGGTGAGGCTGAGGTTGCGGCTGCCTTTAACCCCTTCCCCACTGTTCTGGATTTGCGCACATCAAAGGCACAAATCCTCGGAGTGGAGCTGAGCAGAGCAGGGGCGGTATCCCACTGCATTCTGGCAACTGGATACGTCTTGTTCAAAGAGAGTAATCTGCAGGCTTAGCCATGAAAGGCCTACCCTAGTGCTGCCCCGAGTGGTACGCAAGGCCTAAACGCCCGCACTATGATGCAATTGCTGCCACATAAGATTCAGTGTCTCCTCAGTCATTGCTAATGATTTTTAATTAAAAGTTGTCGCACTGAGGTTCTAACATAAGCTTGACTGAGTTTTGGCCAAGTGGGTGCGGTATACTCTGTCTAGTGCTGAAACAATTAGTTGATTAATCGATTGATAGAAAATGAATTGAATCAGCAGGATTTTCTGCTTTTTTTTTTTTCTCATTGTAAATTGAATATCGTTTGACTTTGGACAATACAAACAATTTGTAGATGTCACCATGGCCATTTTCAAAACTAATTTCTTATTTTATAGACCAAATGATTATCGAAAAACAGCTGAAATAATTGATAGTTGCAGCCCTAGTTTTGTCACTTCATCATACATTTTGAGTTCTTTGTTTGTTTTTTGCATACTCTAGTATATTGTGATTACTATAATATTAATATATATTACTATTATATTACTATAATATTGTATATTGTGATTATATATTTGTGATTATTTATTAGTTCTATCAAGCCATACTTCATGATGAAAGAACACGAATCTTACTCACTCACATGATTTCAGTGCTTTAACGGGCCTTTTCAAAATGGCCACTCCACACTGTTGAGGTTGAGAGGAGATCAGACTCTATCTGTAAGGTACCTGCTCAGTTCAATGTGTGTATCCTCCAGGTTTAAGCCAACCTGAAACTTTTTAGTCCTTCTCATGCTCTTAAAGAAGTCAACCGTCTCACCTGCTGCCTCTTTATCGTGTACTTTGCGTCTATAAAGGCTGTGTTTTGTTGTATTTCAGTGTAGAATGTAATTGTAATGTGGCAGACAGCTTCATTTAGCAGTTAAAGTTCTATTATTTGGTTATATTTAAACCACACAGGCTTCTGCCCATCTCTTACCTCAGTCCAAATCTGAATTGTTAAACGCAAACCACATTGTCAACATAAATGCAAACTATAAACAGATTTTCAGTAGCATTATGCTTCATCTTCCACTCTGCATTATATGTTCTGTTCTGCCAGTATAAGACAGGGTCACTTGTTTTCATTGTGTTTCTCTGTTGCTCTTCCTCCTGCTTGTCTCTCTCTCTCTCGCTGGGAGCAGCTGGGTTCGGGCAAGCTTTGACACACAGGAACTTAAAGAAAAAGACGCAACTTGTTATTTGATCCTTGGTCCATTTGTCCACCCTTTCATCAGCCCGTGATCCTTTCCCCAGGAGTCCATTTAGTTGCGTTTTACCAACTGTTTACTCTCTGCAACATTCACAACAGAAGCTTTATGGGACTTATTGCTTCGCTAATCCCATCCTCAAGCCTCCCTCTATGGATGATGCGCTCGACTTGGCGCTATCTTACTACTGTGGACTTCAGTCAAAGTCTATTATGATCATACCTGAGGGAGTTGTAGGTCAGAATTTATTCTGCATAAAGTGTGAGATGGGAATTGAAAGAAAAGAGAACACTTAAATCTAAGCTGTTTTTATCTTTATAGTCAAGCCTTCGGTCTAACAGATGTTCATCGAGGGGAAGGAGGAATAGTTAAGTATATACAGCAAGAATAAGTCTCACCACAGGTAATCACCATATGTGAAAAACCTGTGAGAGTTAAAACTACTACAATAAATTTAAAGTTCGAGACCTAAATAAGTTCCTTCATTAGATTCAGGATCACAGGTGGTGGAAATATGTAGCACAGATATAAAGCAGAAAGTTACTAGAGCTATTGGAGGGTGGTCTTCTAATGTCATAACTAATGCCATTTCTATATTAACCTACTTAACACCTGGCTTAACTTGTTAACAGAAACGGGACAGACAGAGACGAGGAGGACAAAGAGGAGGACAGTCATAAGTTGTAGAGAGAACCCCCCCCCACCCCCGCCAGAAGCATCCTGATGTTTGTGTGACTGCGGTGGTGGGACGCTCCCATAAAGAATGTGTAAGCTGATGGCGTCTGTCAGGCTCTAGCAGGCTGTTATCCAGCCATTAGATCAGATTTATCTTCATTCCCATTCGCTCGACGTCTGCCCTGAAAGCTCATTTGTCAAGGCCAGGCGGCGGGCTTCTCTCGCATCTATAACACCCCCCACCACCACCACCCCACACACACACACACACACACACACACACACACACACACCACCACCACCTCACCAACACACGTCTGTGGGAGGATGTACTGGAAAATACAGTGTGACATGACAAGATAGGGGGACAGCGAGAAGGAGGGAGCAAGAGGGAGGATTTCTGGGGGTAGAAACTGGCAGCCACTTAACTTGGCACTGAGAAATAATCCATGCATCGCCTTCGAGCAGCGCCACGCTCTGTGATTTATTGGCTGTTGTTTCAAATTTGGAGACACGCAGTGTCCTCATCTCTTCCCTTTTTCTTCATGACCTTTTTTCTTCCCTCTCTTCCTTCCTTCCTTTGTCGACCCTTGTTTCAGTCTTTCTTGGTACTATGATGCGTTTCCAGGATTGGGCAAGTGATCAAAAACTCGTGGGAGTCTGGTACTGGTACATATGATGGTACATACGGTATTTCAGGGGCAGAGACGTAGATGTTGTGGTCTACACAGGCTTTATACTGAGTGGAAATGCACTATTTTTCTCCCACAGAATAGAGTAACAGCAGATGTAACAGGGTTTTAGAGCATGTTTAGTTCCACTTATTGTCTGATGATGATGATCTATCTCTCTATGATCGATATAACATCTACGTGTTTAGTAAGAGATTAAGTTTTTTAGCAAATGTTTTCATTTTGTTTATTGGTTTGGGCGTTGTTAAAATGAGGCTAAAGTTTAAGACAGGTGTCTTTATATGTAGGACTGCAGCAGTTCCTCTTTGGCAAATAGTTTGTTTTGGTGGTGAATGCAGTATTTCAATGACAAATAAATCCAAATAATTGAGGCCCATAACAGTTGTTTCAGCACGTATGTTTTTCTTACCTGTTGTGTCTTTATGGTGCCAAATGGTAATCCTGCTCCTGACTGACTACTGTGTCCTGATGACCATGAGTGGTAAAAGAGGGATGTAGTAAAGGAGGGGAGGACGGAGGGATGTAATGACTCAATCTGCGGATTGATTCGCTGGCTATGCCGATAATGTGCTGCGAGTCTCTGCTAATTTCCCATTCCTTACTGTGGTTCGCCCATGATTGAGCGCCGGCTCCTTACCTTGTTGTTTGGCAGCCAGTGCTGGAAATTGAAAACACGCTCTGTCATTTGGATTAACAACAACAGGCCAAGGGAAACTGAAAGGCCCCAATCACAGACAGGCAGCCTCCTAATTAACGCTGCTTGACGAATCCAACAGCTCGTAAATAAAGATGAATGGTAGGCGGAATTTAAAAGACTGCCAATGGGTTTATAATAAGTTTACAAGCCAGAAAGCACTGAGAATGAAGAGCAAGCAAAGTAGGTGCCGAAACAGACGTCTGTCATCCTGATAGCCTTCCACCTACAGCCCTCCCCTAAACGTGAGGTAACAAGCCTGACTTGGACACCTACCTAAATCTTCCATTCTTTTATTCTTTTTTTTTTTTTTGTTCTTTCTTTATTTCAAAATGTGATGACACACTACCTCAACATCTCCACACAGGATATGACTCTATTATCCAGACTTTTTTTAAGCCGCAGCCCTATTTCATCATGCCCTGATTCATCACCATTGTTCCCCCCTTTTTTGCTGTTTTCAGGGATCTGAAATAGCCTCGGAGACTGCACACTTTATCTTCTATCCACTCAGCATCATTCTCCCCTCCCCTAGGCACGCAAATTGCTCCCAAATAAACAATGTCCCTAATTTATTTGATATAATCTCTGGCTCATTCTGCCTTCTCCTCTGCAGTGACAGGAGAGGAAAGGCCGTCTCAACTCCAGGCCCCCCATCCAATTACATCAGTAATTACTTGTCATAGCCACTTTCTTTCTATTTAGTTGCCTTATTCTGGTCCTTTGGAGAATTGGTTTGGGGAAAACATGATGTACAATGTATTAGAAATGGTAACTTGACCAAAGGGAGGGCAAATGAGATCTCTGAAATGGATCACAGGGAGGTGATGCTGGGGAAAGTTTGGCCACTTGGTGGTACTGTTGCACTGTGGTTGGGTTGCAGCTAGGCTATGGTCGTACTCACCTGAAATACCAATACGAATTGTGCTGAATTCTTCATAGACACTCATTCAAGTTCTTTTGTTTTTGCTTTTATGTACAGAGAATGAGTCTCATCTGTTTGTTTTGTATTTAAAAGAGGAAGGGCTTGCATTGGCCTGCAGCAAAAGTGTTACAGTGAAAGTCAAAACAAAGCTGAGAAATAGACCAAATAATATAGTCAATAGGATTTTACAGAGACACAGCCAGAACTGTGCCTGTACAGAGTCACATGTTATGTTTGTAAAGTCTTCTTCTGCTCAGTCTGTGATTTCACTTGACTTCCAGCACTGCTGACTCCCTTTCCTTTCTCCTTTTGTGCTCCACATATATTCACGTTCTTGCTCATAAGGTGTCCTTGGTGTCTGGCAGAGGAGACGACAGAGAGGACGAGTGGCTGACAGAAGTGAGCCCTCTAACAGCTGTCGGGGTAGCCTTCTCCCCCTCACAGAGTACAGCAATAGAGCCTTATCCTTCAGGGCCCATCTCCTCTAAAACGTCTGATGGGGCCCACACGCTAAATCAGTATGGATAGCTGAATGGAGAAGGAGCAAAACAGGAATAGGGGTGCATTTTATCTTTATTGCAGTGCCTCCATCACTCTTTTTCCCTTTCCTCCTCTCCCCACATCACGGTGCTGTGGCGAGGGTGGCACAGGCAGACTGGCATCTGTATGACCAAGGGGAGTCACAGCAGGGGGGCGACTCACCAATCGCTCTGTAAGATTGCTTGCCGTCAGCCGGTATTTCCGCTCTGTTGCAGGATAAATGGGAAATCAAGTCGCCAGGTGGGCAGCTGTGCCTGCCTGCCTTTAGGGCGATGGGAGTTATGAAGCATAAATATTCATGTCTATCTTCACTAGCTGTTGGCAGTCCATATTTTTGTTGACATATGGTGGATGGGTTGGAACTTGTAGTGGGGAGTGTGGCTACTGAGCTGTGCATGTGTGTCTGGATCTATCGGTGTATTTAATGGAAGCGCATGTTCTTTGGACACAGATACACAGTCAGCCTGATGACCTTTTTACCTGTTGCTCACGTGTCATGTCTGCTGTGTGTACTAGCTTGTTAATTGGCCCAATTGGACGCTAACTAAAGCACTCGTTAGCCTGCCAGCTCGATGTAATTGCTCTCCTCAGGCCGTGCCATATCATGGCCACCTGCCACAAGGGCACCTGGGCGAGTGATGCCATTGGACAGTATCCGGCCAATCTGTTTATCTACGCTCTTTCCATCCTTTAGGTGGCGTGTCTGATCCGGGTGCCCACAGAGGTGGTCAAACAGAGGACCCAGGCTTCTCCCTCATCCACCACCTACCACATGCTGCTGTCTACACTCAGAGAAGAGGTACACAGCAATCAAACAGATGTCCTTAAAGAATAACTCTGGTTTATTACAACTTTTTTTTGTGTGTGTGGTTTTGGCCATCATTCCTATCAGTGATAATATCACTGTACTCACCAAGTTAATTGCTGAGATCTGGGTGTCCAGTCACGCAGGCACAGGCAGCTCAGAAAATCCACACATTTTAAGCAAACCTAACGTAAACCCGGAAATGAAATGGTAAAGGCTTGGGCATGCTCAAAAAGAACTAGTTCATATGACATGCAACCAAGTCTGAAAACAAAAGTGTTTATAGTTGGCCACACTTGAAGGCAGGGTGAAAAACCGGCCGTCATAAAGAGATACGATATTGTTTCAATATGGCAATAGCGTGCACACTTTCGGACAATCTTAAGATATACTATATGTTGTTCCCATAGAAAGTGACAGAGGTAGTTGCGTAAAGAATGAAAAAAGAGAGTTTGAGAGAGAAGTTCAAACCCTGCTTACTTTCTCAACTCCACACACCTGGCCAATCGCTGCATGAAGTGGGCATGACTGTCAGATTGTCGGACGCAGCTGGCCCGATTCCGACATCATTCAGAGGCTGTTAGACCATCCGACAAGTGCTTTGGTTGGAGCATACCGACGCCTTAACCCTAGCCCAGCTCTCAGCACTTACTTTGACAAGTAAAATGGCACCATAAACGGTAGAAATGAAGGCCAAAACTACGAAGTTGTAATGAGGTGGAATTATTTTTTTTTACCCTCATACCCTTTACCTAATAATTTCACAGATTAGTTTAAACACTTTTCATATGGTCGTCGTTGTGAAATATTGAACTTGGTTACAATTGATCTATTTATAGAATCAAATTCAAATAAAGTGTCTGTGATTGTAATGTTTGTGTCATTTTCTGTTATGTCTGGGCAGGGTGTCCGAGGCTTGTACAGAGGATACAGGAGTACGGTTCTCAGAGAGGTAGGATTAAATCAGATGTTTTTTTCTCAGTTGGGCTGTCTGCCATCCGTTAGTGATAGTAAGCACAACCAAAATGACAAACAATAATACCTGTTCTAAGCAGATCGCACACTTGTTGTCTGTCTCTTTAATTTCAGGCAATTGCGAAGCACATCTTACAGGTTCTATTGAAATCAATTTCAAGAGTTTATACTAAAGACAATTACTTGACTCCTTGAAGGCTGTGTAGTGAATTCGTTTTGATGGGCTGGATGAATATTGAGGCTTTCCACTCTTCTGATTGAAGACATTTTAATTTCTCTTGGGCTTTATTGAGGTTGGAAATATTGATTTACAGTTTTTTCCCCCTCACTTTAATCTCATTCAATTACTTGTGCAAGATGCTCTCCCTCCTATTAGAAGTACATCTGATTAATTAATGCAATTAGTTGCGTTATAAATGCAAAACAAAACAAGGATAAATGAGCATTGGGCTGCACTCCCTTGATGGCCGCTCACCTTTTTGTAATGAAAAAGCCGCTCTAGTTTTTTGATTCATGATCTTCTGTTTAATTGCACCTGCAGTGCATGATAACACAAAATAATTGTAGCAAACGCTGTATACATCTCTCACTTTTAGCCCTCCCCCCTGCCTTATAAGTTTCAATAGAACTGGAAAAGAAAATAAGAAAGGGAGGCAGAGAAGGAGAAAGAAGTATATGAAGGTGACACTTGTCTTTCCACCCTTTTTTTTTGGGGAGGTGGGTGAGGGCGTAATCTAGTCCCCTCCGCTGTGCTAGCCTGTACTTATTTTCTGCCTCACTAAACTGATGTTATTCACGCAAATTCCATCTGGACAGCCGGGGAAAAAAAGGACAACAAGACACTGTGATTTCTCCGAGGGGCTCTGAATAAATGAATACATTTGGAGGCTGGCGCACGGCCTGTACGCATACTAACACTGGCAGATGAAACGCAACGGTGGCGGCAGGGATTTGGGGCGCGGGAACGGCAAGGGATGCTCCGCGGTGATTGGCTTTGACGTGTGTCAGGAAGGTAATTCATTTTCTCTCGGCCTCCTTTGCTATCCGCACATCTCCCTCCTTCCACCAAGCGACCCTGTCAAGATAAGTTTGTTTACGTGGTATGGCGTGGCGCCTCCTCCCCCTTGCTGGCCCACTAATTGGGGTCCTCTCTGTGCTATATGTTCATTAGGGTTCAGAAGGCATTTCTGATGGGCATGATATCACATTAGTGCAGGATGTGTGAGGATGGACCACGGTCAGGAGGCTGGCCTGAACTTGGAAAGTGTAGTGGAGGTGTGACTTATTTGGCGATCCGGTTCACATTGTAGCACCATCCCACATCCAGATCATCATACCTACCAGAACAAGTTTTAAACAGTTATGGTGGATTTTACACAGCACACCCCAACAACGCCCTAAATTTCATTTTAAAAAACATATCTTCACTAATAGGCATCAAATTGTTTTTTCTTTTTCGCCACATTCATCTTGACTGTTGTCTACCCTCTCTTTAAGACAAATTGTCAAGTTGAGCTGAGTCGGCACCTTTTGGGTTCCAGCTGAATAGAGCATGAAATCAATGAGATTCAGATTGTGGGGAATAAATTTGTGCTGTGAAAAATGACTTGATTCGACTCTGGAAAAAAAAATGAGGATGTATTAATTGAATCAGCAAGACTTTGTTCAGGATTTTAAGAAAGAGCACAGCCTTGTTTTAAGTCCCAGATATAAGCTGTTCATGTTGTCTGGGTGGTTATTTGTATTAACCCAGACTCTTTTTACATTTAATCTTCTGGTCATTATGGAAGGATCCCCTATTTCAAGCTCTAACAGGACACCCCAAGCCTCTCCGTTTGGATAATACCACCTTTCACCACTAGATGGCATGCTAAGATTATCACTGCCTTAGATGTTTGTGCCTGACTTTCTCTCATTTTACTCCTTTCCCCCTGTCTTTTCCTGTCTCTCTGCTCTCCCATTACACCAATCCAGATTTATGACATTTATGAGCAGCAGTCACTGCAGTGAAAATGATTGCTTTTTTTTATGGCGAGTCCTTTATTTTTTAGATCTAAAGCGCTGTGAGGTGATCTCAGATTTGATCTTAACTGCTCCAATTTGAGTTTGAGTAATGAGCCTGAGATGGGTTATTAGATAGTAATTTAGTAATGTGGTGGTATGAGGGCTGTGGAGGGATTTAAGTGATGCTGACAGTGTCTGACACAGTCGACTGAAGAGCCTGGAACATCGTCTAATTGACTATAGCATACGGCCACACTACATATATCTCTCATACTTTCACCTACTCAGCCTGAAAGCCACTTTATCTAAATCCATTCTTTTCACAGATTTAACTGGGTAAGCACACAGACAAGGAAGGTAATTGAGCAAGCTGAGTGAGACTGAACCGTCTACCGATGAAAAATGTGTTTCTGGTCTTCCTTTTACCGTTGTATATTTTAATACTTTTCTTTAGCCAGACTCTGAATCAGCCTTAAAGTTTCTCCACCACAACAGCTGGGACCTGGCAACCCAAGGTACAGGATCTGGCGGTAGGGCTTATGAAACACCTCTCCATCCAGGCTCCTCCACACCACACCTCTGCTTCTTCTTTATCCCTCTCCTCTTCAGTCCCTGGTTGATCCCTCCTCTGCTTCCTCCATCAGGGGGTTTGGCTGTAGGGAAAGACTTGCTGACTTGGGTTTTATTTGGTACCAACAGGCCAAATGTCATCGCTCCAACTTTGGGATTTCTGCAGTAATGTTGTGTTTTAGAACTAATTTGAAGGTTTTTATTGATTCGTTTCAAAGCATGTCTAGGGCTGGCTTTGAGCCACAGATGGGTGCCAAATTAAAGGAAAACCAACGTAAGGTGTTGGGCCACCACAAGCCTCCAGACCAGCTTCAGTGCTCCTTGTCAGATTCTCAGAGTCTATGGAACTCTACTCTACTGGAACATCATTCTTCCAAAACATATTCCCTCCTTTGGTGTTTTGATGATGGTCGCAATGTCTAGCACTCCTCCGACTGTAAAGACCATAGCATATGATTCACATCATTTGATCAAACCAGGGCTGCCACAAATGATTGTTTTTAATCTGTCGATTGTGTTCTTGATTGATCAATTAATCGTTTGGTCCATGAAATGACAGAAAAAAGTTTAAAGAATGCCAATCACAATTTGTTGACATATACAAATTATTTGTTTTTCCAGACCAATAGTCCAAACACCCAAGAATATTGTGTTTAATATCATGGAAAACCAGCAAATAGTCACAACTGAGTTGCTTGGCAATTATTGGCATTTTTGCTTAAAAATATAACTTAAACGATTAATCAATTATCAAAGTAGTAGTAGAAGAGAGACGATTTCTGCATTTAACTATTATTTTCATTATATTTTGATAATCTGTTGATTATTCTCGATTAATTGTTTGGACTAAAGAAAATAGTTAAAAATGCCAACCACAGTTACCTTTAAATTGCTTGTTTTCTCTGATTAACAGTCCAAAACCTAAAGATATTCAGTTTGTAAAACAAGGAAAAGCAACTAATTGTCACATTTATAAAGATGGAAGCAATAAAATAACTTTAACGATTATCGAAATAGTTGCCGATTAATTTTCTGTTGATCGATTAATCGACTAATCGTTTCAGGATTCACCAGCCCCCTGCCCTTTTGCCCCTCAGGGTCCTGGTCGATCCTCCACTTCAGTGTGTTTGATTTCCCTTGTTATTTACCCTCCTGCTCAGCTTCAGCCACACTTGTGTTTATGGTATGTGCAATCACAAGCGTGCAATGGCAGCTCAGTTTTTGTGGTGTGTCCACTTAGGTGTGATTGTCCATACCGAGCAGTGGGGGGGGGTCCTGCTTCCACTGCTGGGATGCTGTGGTTGAAACCGTATCAACAGGCATGCAGCAGAGCTGACCCCCGCATGGCCCTTTTTTGGAAAGGAGCCACTTTTCACTGTCTGTGATGCAGGTTCAAAAGGGAGAGGTGAGGGGAATCACTCTCATATCCTGTCTCTGTGCGCACTGATCCACAGAGGCTCATGTTTATACACCCTCATACGACTAAGACTGAGCAGAGGAGAGACGGAGCATAAAGAGGGAAGAGAAACAGGGCAGAGGAAGCAAAAAGTGTTTATTTTCCTCTACATATGTAAAGGCAGGATTTGTGGGACACTTCTGAAGGAGCGGAGGCTTCCTCCTGCTTTGTGTTTAGAGTTGCCATTACTTTCTCAGAGCCAGTTAGCAAACAACTCTTCTAAATAGCTTCAACACCTTAAGAAGCTTAACAAGACTGGATTAAATGAAATGGAAAATGTCACAAGATTACACTGGAAAAAGGAACTGTCAGTTGAAAATGAAATAAAATGCTTACCAGCAAAATGACTATTCATTTTGGACTATTTGTAATAGCCATTTTCAATTTGTAGCTGTTTGCAATTACACAGTTATAGATAAAGATTTTTATCAGCCTCTGCAAGCCAGTAGAATAACAGCCAATGAAAGTGAGTTTGGCTCTGTTGGTTTCAAAGATGGAGGTGAATGTTTTAAAGAATGTGAGCTACTGGTTCTACCTTATCTGTTTACACTGTGGTCAGTGAGTAGACTAAGAGACCTGAGAAAACCCGTTGACCTCTTTAGATTTGACCCTTGACATGACTTGACCTATAGAAGGGTGTGTGTGTGTGTGTGTGTGTGTGTTTCTGTTATATGGAGAAACAATGGAAGAGTGTCAGCCGCTTAGGTGTTTTGATTGTATTGTCTGGTGTAGGATGTAGTTAGATCTGGCATTGAATTAGCAGACTGCACACACAATCCGTACATACAGATACATTTTTGGAAATACGCTTATTTGCTTTCTTGCTGAGAGTTGAGAACATTGATACGACTCAGATGCCACAGGCTTCATACACCATGCAGCCGTCTTAAAACATTCTTATTGGAAGTTTCAAAACCTCTTTCAAAATTTCTCTTACATCTTGTTGTAAATCATCTGTCCATTTCTTATTCTTATGCAAGAACATGCCAACTCTACAAAGGAAGGATCAGGTTTGAGATTTGAACCCATGACCTTTTTTGCTGTTAGGCAGCAGTGCTAGCCACTAAGCCACTGTGCCATCCTCATAAATGCTAACAATTAAATACATTTACTTTTGTGTTACTAGAAGAACTAGATGTTTTGCTGGCAGTAGCTTATTTGGGGCTTACCTTGAGCTAGCATAAGCAGAGCCCCATCAAGCCCCATCAACCCCATCAAATGGCGTGCGTCAAAGACGTTCTTGTTCAAGTTTTGTTGTTATGGTTGGTCCTAAGGACTCAATCTGGAGGGTGTCTGCTTAGCAGTTCTCGCCAAGAAAAGTGAGAAGGCAAATCAAAAGTAGTCTCACCATGCATCTATGCATGGGCCATTAATACACCTGGTCTCTGAGTTAATTGATAAGCTACGTCCACTACCAGTCAGCCAAAAGAAAGAGGGAAATTGATAATATGAACCTACTCCTCAGCTTAAAACTTTGGTTGAAATGTTTGAAATTCTCTTTCAGAAAATTAAAGGCAGTCAACCACAGCTATAAAGAGGCCTCAGCCTGGCGTGTCTATTCACATTGGGAGTTTTAGCAGTATTCATTTCTTTGATGAATCGCTATCTGTCTACCTGCTTGACTTATGGAATATCATTTTTGAATCCTCCTTCCCCCGTTTGAGTTGTTTGCAGGTCGAGCTGACCCTTTGTAGAAGAGTGATGGTCTTCTTAAGCTACAGAGAACGTTTCCTCTTCGTCACTGAATGGTCTCTATCACTTTACCACACACGTCACACCAGGGATTAATGGGTTACTCCCACACCACTCCGGATGACGGATGGATGGGCTTCTTGGCTGCACCTGTCATTCACATTAGTGTGAATACAACTGTTTCTTCACATTTTTCGTTTTTTCTGTGCTTCATTGCGGTCCATGCTGGCCCATGCACCTGTATTACATCCCCCTGACATCCAGTCCCTTGGCACGGTGGCTTTTGCTGCAAATCTGACTAAACCTCAGTAACCTTTCTAAGATCAACACGTGGTCTTATTAATGACTTCTACAGTCGGATGTGCTTAAGGAGTTAGCTGCCACGCTGTCCGACCCCCACGTGTGCTTTTTGCTCAGTGCACACTTGGCCGGAGGACAGTGCAGGGCTTTCTGTGCTTCCCTGTTGAGGATGATGCATTGGAAGTCTGTGCCACTGAGAGCCATGGATCACATACTTATGTTAAGTATGTTTGTCCCCATTGAGCTCTTCAATCCACTCAAAAATCCATCATTGTGGCTATAATTTGTAATGCAGGGATTCTCTGTGCATTTCTGTGTTTTTGTGCGAGGACTTACTGCACAAAAGTATTACTGATATCTACTGCCAGACATTTTTCCAGGAAAAAGACACTGTTGTTTTAGCTAAGTTGTTTTTATGCCTCTCCCCTCTGCTATATGTTTATGTGTCCTGTGTATGTGTGAGTGCTATGGACATGACCACGGTGGCCATGTTAGTCGGTGTGTCTCTCTGGGCTATGTTCGCTTCCCACAACTTTACGCATGTTTGTCTCAATGCGAGCAGAAAACCTTCAGAGCTCCACATGTGTTTCTAATAACACACAGCTCCGACGGCCTGGCAAGGGAGTCAGGGTGGGTGGAAGATATTCAGCGTGGGGAGGGGGTAGGTCTGTAACGGGGCCAAAAGGGACAGCAGTGGTTTGGATGTCATGTGGAAGGAAATAAGTGTCAAGTGTGCTCCTGTATGTTGGAATCTGGTACCGGTACACAAGATTGAGTGTGATGCATTATTCCCCTGACAGCAATACTTGCAATGCAGATTTTGTTTGAATTGGATACCTGTTCCACTTGAGTTTAGCAGGCATTAAAGTGACATAATACCCTAACTGCCCAATTACGGTAGTACCCATCTCAGTTATTCAGCCTATTATAAAGTCATTCTAAGAAGCCTTTACATGTTAAACCTTCAAACAGATGTACTCTAAATAACAGTAAAGTCTTATTTTCACTTTATCCTGGAGTGACAGGAGATTGTCAGAGTTAAGGGTGTGGAAGGAGGATAAATCAGTGCTGTGCAATAGCCAGACATGGGGAAGCACCCGGTAATTACAGCACCACTTTTCTTTCATGAGAAGCAACGATGCACATCCTTCTCCCCCTCCTTTTCTCCCCTCATTTCCAAAACCAGACAGTCTCATCTCTCATTTCTGTGGATTTAATGTAACGTTCAATTCAATGTAAAATTTGACCCCTTGTGAATACAGTTTGCTCTTGGAATGTATATCAGTTTAGACTCAGACAATGGGTTGCATTTTTCAATCACATTACGATTTGCAGGACTGTTTTGCAGTTTACGAGGTTTTCTGTTGCATAAGTGCCCTTTGTCCCAGACAGTTGTATGAGGCTCTCCAGAAGCAGCACCTGCTCACCCCACCCAGCCCCTGTTACTCAGCCACAACCATAATCTTGCTAGCAGCAGTGCTTATGACCCAAAAGCATCTGGAACAAACCACCTGAATGTCAAGGGTCATGCTGTGATGTCACTGCTTAATGTCCAATGGAAAAAAGAAATATAAAGTGTCACTCGCACCATGAGCATTCACCTCACTCAACCCCAGCAGAGGTTAGCAGTTCAAACCAATTCATAATTCAACACTCCTCTACATTCACGGCAGTCCAAGCTGGAGCTGTTGTTTATGTGAGCCAAAGGGATACATGGTTTAATATTTGCGCTTGACATACCACAATAATAATTAAAAACATGTCAGATTAATAAAAGATTTCACTTTTTTTGTATGTTTGATGTCAACAATGGAGCATTCTTCTTGTAAAAGACCATTGTTAACTAAGTTACAGACTTCTCTCCAGCACATCTATACAAACTTATAAGACTATAATATACAAACTAAGAAATTTGGTTCCCATATTAAAGGTCCCCAGACGATGAAGCCTAATTACTTCCTCCTGTGCCACCACCAGGTCAAAGTTTTAGATTATCCAATGACATACGTCGACATGTACTAGATGGATTGGTAGAACATTTTGTACAGACATTCATGGTTTCTAGATAATGTATCCTACTTACTTTGGTGATTCCCTGACCTCTCCTCAAGGGCCACCAGTAGGTTGACCTTTCTGGTTCAGTGAAATGTCTAGACAACTATTGGATGTATTGTAACAAAATTAGTTACAAACATCATGTTCCCCACGGGGTGAACTCAAGCAATAACATTGGTGATTGCCTGAGGTTTCCTCTAGTGCCATCATCAGGTCAAAATTTTAATTTGTCCAATACAATGTTTTCTGACAAATGTTAGCAATGCTAACATGCTAAACCAAGATTGTGAACATGGTAAACATTATACCTGCTAAACATCAGCATGTTATCTTTGTCATTGTGAGAATGTTAGCATGCTGACATTAGCATTTAGCTCAAAGCACCACTGTGCTTAAGTACAGCCCCATAGAGCTGCCAGCATGGCTGTAGATTCTTGTTTGAATGTCCAGTTTTCCCACAGTTTGCTCAATAGGTCTTTAGAAAAAAATCACCTGTGAAATGGGAAGTGATGCATTTGTGTGGAATGAACAGAACAAAAGTTGTCTTAGTGTTGGCAGTCACTATGGCACATTGGCTAAATAAATAGAAACTCTAATGTCAACAACATAAAATCTAAGGTGCTTAACCAATAGTAACTGTATGATGAATAACACATCCATTGTGTCAACTAAAAATTATGTCAGAGAGACCAGTCACCAGAAAATGGCAAACAAGACGGCAGTGTTGGTTTACATATTGGTGGAGCTAGTTCTTAATGAAAAAAAAATCAGTGATGTGGTGACAAGCTGGATAACACAGTAAGCCAGTTTAGATATCTTATCCATAAGGAGCCAGTGTTTATATTTTCACTAATGATAGTGCAGCTCAGAATTATGTTGTGCAGCCTTTTGTATCGAGGCCTGTAATGGATTGATCAGGTCCATGAATGGTTTTGTTTGACTAACTCATCTATCTGTGTGTGTGTTTCAAAGTGGTTGCGTCACTGCCAGTATACATTTCTCTCACTATGGAGATTCAGTTATTTCCAGCTGTGCTGCTGCTGTTCTTATCTGATTCCCAGCTGATAAGATATGTTTGTGTTAGTGAGAAACGGAGAGAAACATTTCAGTTGGCCGTCAGGCAGTGATTGGTTAGCTGGAATGACTCTGGTCTTTGTTTTATTGCTGTGGGCACTGCTCCCAGAGAACATAGTGTGTGTGTGTGTGTGTGTGTGTGTGTGTGTGTGTGTGTGTGTGTGTGTGTGTGTGTGTGTGTGTGTGTGTGTGTACCTCTGCCATGTGTGTTTTCACACAGGCATGTGTGTGTGCCATGCTGGAGATATCAAAGCAAGCAGCCTTTTTCTGGACCTTCCTGCCCGCTTTGCTCTAGTTTGCTCTCTTCCCTTGAAAGGGAAAAGCTCATGTCATTACTGAGGCTGTTTAACAGCTTTGAATGTTACCTGTATTTATAGACACGAACACTTTTCATATATATTGCCAGAAGAATACATGCAATGCCTTTTGGATGTTTTTAACTGTTCATAAAATACCCTGTGTTCATTGCAAATGCTGTGCTGGCATGTTGGCGCCCAGTTACGGTAAACCACTAGTAACATGCAAATGTTTTGCCTGACAAATGTACAATCACAATTTTGCATGGATTGTTAAAAAACAAAACAAAACAACTGTAAGGACATGTTTGTGTAACTGGGTAGGGTCCGACCAACTGGCTGATGGTAGCATCCATGGTAACCACAATATAAGTTCAAGGAATGACATTCTTTTACATTCTTGGATGTATGCAAACATGTTTGGTTACACACTCACTCACTTTTCTAGTCAGGTGCTCTTGTTTCTTAAGACACTGGTCGTTTCTTACAGTTTATCTTTGAAAAAGACCTTGTTGTGTCGTGGTGGCACATAAATTCAAAATTCCATTATTTTGTGCTGCTGTCCATAATAGAATCTGACAGAAATATGCAGCATGGTTAATTATAGAGCTGTTTGTTCCACTTTGACAAAGTTATCCCAGCTAGTTTGCTTGCTGCTGGCTGTGTCAGTTTTTATTTTTCAGGTTAGCATTGCTAGTGGCTTAGTTAAGCACTCCTGTTAATTTTCTGCCAGCCAAGGCTTCATATTGGTTCCCCAGTGTCTGTAGCTTGTATAAATAACCATGTTTCTCCTGTTGTTCCTTTCAGTTTATCTGAGAAGGGAGATTAAAGTGCCAGTCTTGCACACATTCAGAAGTCTGTCTGACAGAATTCAATACCTCTAAATCAAGATTTTTGTAAGCACAATTGGAAAAGACAATGCCACTCCCACTGTGGGTAGCGGCCCAGGAAGTTGGAGCTTCCCCCCCCCCTCTTCTGAGTATCCCCACAAATGTACCTGATGGCACATCTTCATTTCAAAGAACCACACAACATAGCACAGTATTTTGACTCCAAATATGAGATAGAGATAATGTTAAAAAGCGTGTTTTCCTTTAAGCTCCAGCCTTGTTAATGATACTAAACATTCCTGTCAGTGCAAGCATCATTTGCTGGTAAGAAACTAATAAATGTAAACTCCTCAATAGCCTGTGCGCTTCTCAACCAGCTGTGCAGCTAGCAGCAACACATTTTCTCTCAGTCCACTCTCCCACGTCTTACTCCCAGCCTCAGCCACATCCTCAGGCAGCCATACATCTCTCTTCCTGTCAGCAGCTAATTGGTTGGCCCTCGGGGCATCCTGTGTCACACCACACCACCATTCACTGGCTAATATGCACTCTGCCATTGATGTCATCTGTCAGTGGCTGTGACAGATCCAAACTGTCATGTTTTTAACCTGTTTAAGTCTTTCATTGGGTTGATATATAACCAATACATTATATATTAAACACAGCATATTTTCCATAACTGTACGGATGTTGAAAAAATAACATGTCCGTTTATCTTGCTCATGCTTACATGCCTGTTCTACAGAGTTTTAAGTCCCAATAACAATGTTTAGCATTTTACATCCCATGTGAATGTTCCTGCTTAGCTACATTAGCATGTGTTGCATTAGCATCACGCTATACTTCACATCCCTTCATCAAAGGCTGTGGAGAGAAAGAAGCATCAGGTGTCCGTTGATAAGGACGTTTGTGTTTTTCCCTTTGTGCCTTTGCCTGTTCTGATGTATCAGGTGTCCATTTTGAAGCAACAAGCTGCACACAGGTGGGAGGAAGAAAAAACTCACCAGCACAACATAAATATTATTCAGTGTTTCTGGGAAGCATTTCTCTCATGTCGATGGAATTGCTCACTTGAATCTTTGCCAGCACACTGTCCCCCCCCACCCCCACCCCCTTTCCTCCGCTCCCACTCTCGCTCCCGCTCTCTCCCCCTCCACCTCAGAACAAGTCTTAATTTGTTGGGAATATTACTGTCCTGTGCCGACATTCGCCGGGCTGCGGCGNCTTATGGGAACTGGGGCCAGCTGTGATTTGATTTGCTCACGGGAGACGTGCCGGTGCTCAAACTTCTCCCTACTTTGGCTTGTTTAAACACACACACACACACACACACACACACACAAACTCACTCACTCTCTCCTCGCTGCCCTTGGCATTCAAAACTGTCAGATGGAATTCTTCAGCAAGTGCACTCACTCTTGTTCTAGTTTTTACAGCGCCGGGGAGCTGGAAAGGTTGGGATGAGTGATTGCTAGTCGCTTAAGGCAGAACACTCCTCATAGTTACACAGTATAGGCCTTAAGGGGCACATGGTCATACTGCAGGATGCACACAACTGCATGGACGGGCCATCAACACTCCCTAATCTGTGACAAATTTAGGCTTTGAGGAACTGCACTGAGCACAGGGTTAGGGTGCTTTCTATGTGTTATAGGTTCAGGTTTAGATAGGCATATGATTTGTGTGAAGTGTCCCTCAGGGGAGTGTAAAGACAGGTGTGTGTGTGTGTGTGTGTGTGTGTGTGTGCTTGAACTGAGACAGCATATGGGGGTCTGTTTTCTGTTACAGGGAGAGCAGGCCTTGGCTTCCACTAACCAGCACTATTCAACCACCAAGAGAGAAGTAATCCAACCTTCTCTCTCTCTCTCTCGCTCTCTCTCTCTCTCTCTCTCGCTCTCTCTCGCTCTCTCTCTCGCTCTCTCTCGTGCTGTCTCTCGTGCTCTCTCTCTCGCTCTCTCGCTCTCTCTCTCTCTCGCTCTCTCTCTCGCTCTCTCTCTGGCACTCTCAGTTTCCCCCTCCCTCCCCTCCTTTCTCCCTCTGTCTCTCCCCCAGGCCTCTCTTATGAAGTGAGAGGCCAAACACAGGCCCGGAGTGCCGGATCAGGCTCCCTCTATCGATTTACTTTATTTATGTGTTTGTTTATTTATTTAAAAGGCCCTGAACCCCTCTGTCCCAGAAGTGTACTTAGGTGCCACACACACATACACTCTCTCTCTCTCTCTCTCTCTCTCTCTCTCTCTCTCTCTCTCTCTCTCTCTCTCTCTCTCTCTCTTTTTTACTGGACCGTACACATACAAATTCCTCTTGTGCTCCTATGTTTAGCCAGGGTTTCTGCAGCGTCACTGTTGGGTGTAACGCGTGTCGTCACTGCAGTAACTAGGTGTGACATTAGCTCATATGTGCACGCAGGACTTGTGTCCAGTGTTTAGAAACATAACACAGAGCTGCCCATAATAGGGAAATAATTAACAGCCAATGTGTGGTTAAAACAAGTGGAAGGTAAGAGATCATATAAATGGAAATGTAATATAGTAGAAACTACACAAAGGTAAAGGAACAAAAATAAATAAATAAATAAAATTATAATAAAATACAATACAAAAGACCTTTTCTGTAATTTTAGAGTTCATCATATATGTCAGGTGTCGAAGAAAATCAGTAAATAGAAAACAGCAATAAAAATTTATCCCATTAGAATCACAATATTTGCTCTAAAATAATTTGCATTCAAAATATAGAATGACACCTTTAACCGACAGCTCTCTGACACCTAAAATCTGACCAAGATTTTTTAATGTAATGAACACAGTGAATTGCTGAAAACATCAATTTGATTTAAAAACATTTTTATCTTGATTTACCATATCATGATATATATACTGATATTAAAAATATTCTTTACATTTTTTTTTTTATTTCATACCCTGGCCTGAGCTGATTGACAAACAGTCCAGCTGGAGTTATTTCAGGGAAATAATTGCTGACCCCCCACTGACCGTTTACTCAGAGCTCACGGTATTGCAGCATGCATCCTTATCGCATATCTGTCATGCTTCATTAGAGTGGCACTAACCAGCAACACGTCTGTGTGTGGATTTGTATGTGCTTGTCTGGCATGTACTCTGCTCTGCAGTTTTTAGTGATTGTTTTTGTATTTTTGTTTGCATGCACTCCTGTGTGGTTGTCTTTCAACTGACAGACAAACAGGTCTGGCTTCTTCCCACTCAGTGACTTTCTGAGACTGAGGTTGAACACCTGGCACAGTAACGTTTAGAGGTGTTCAGCAGCACCTGCCTCTGTGCCATGATTAATGACTTCATCAACTTTCATCATATTAAAATCTGATCTGTCTGTTTGTTATCAGCGTGTCACCACAGTCAGTTCCTCGTCAGACTTTCGTGACACGCAGCAGATGGAATGTGGGTGTGTCTGAATGTTTGTGTGTGTGTGTGTGTGTGTGTGTGTGTGTGTGTGTGTGTGCTTGTATGACTTTGGCAAGTGAATCCAGCTTGCAACCCTGTTGCATTAGCAGGTAATAAATGTGGACTTAGACTCAGGGCTTTGCTCTGCCTGGCAAGTCCGTATGATTTTTTATTTGTGTGTGTGAGTGTGTGTTTGTGTGTGTTTCCTTTTGGTCCTCACAAGACCCATAGTGATTCCTCACTTTGAATAAGGCTGCTGTTGATCGCTTCACCATCTGACTCCCATCTGCTTTCTCTTAAAAGCTCCTTCTCTCCTCTCCTTCTTCTCCTCCTCCTCCTCTACTCTCCTCTCCTCTCACAGCTTTTCTTTTTGACACAGAGACCCTCGGCATCCAGGGCTCTGGGGACCAGCTTGGCCAATCGTCCTTCCTGCTTCCATAAAAAATTTCAAATAAAATAATTTATTCTATGTCTGACTGTCAGAAGACAGTGTTGGACACAAAGTTCAGGTCTACGGGGTGTGCTTTACTATTACAAAAAGAGTATTGGAGTGCACTCTTATATACTTTTGCACCACTGCAAAATAAAAGAACAACAGGTTAACTGGACAGTAGAACTGTTGCTCTAATCTCAACCTGAACTCTTTAGTGACTCACTATTTCTTAACATGACTACTTAAACGTTTAAAAGGAGCCAGTGTTGAATCTTTTTTTTTTGCATATAAATTGAATTTGAGAGAGCACACATGGTCTCATTTGAAATGGTACATTTGGTAAATTCCAAATCCAAGGGTTTAGGAGGTTTTGCCAAATGGATTTGGAATGGTCATTCAGTATCAAATACTAACAGAGGATCCAGCAGACGTCTCTGGCTCATGAATCATTTGCTCTTTTGCTCATTCGCTCCACATCTGGTGGCAAGAACAGAGCAGAATGAGTTGCAAATGCGTACGTTGTTGGGTTCAAGATTGCACCACAGTGTCTTGACTGAGTTAGAGTGTGAGAGGTGGTTTTCTTAATACTGTTGTTTGTGTCTGGGGTTTCATAATATAGCAATAAAATCTGGGAGGGCATCCTTATTGTCATTGTTTTAACAGTAAACGTTTACTATCTTTTTAAACCATATCATGCGAGTTTTGACAGTAATGTTTTAAGCAAGGGTGGTGCCTTTACATGTGGGTAAAAATCTAGATGAAACAAAATTGTAGCTCTTTGGTTTCCACAAGACCTGCATCTACACCAAGATAAGAATTATCAGCATGGTGGCAGTGTGAACAATCAGATTGCTTTTTGCCACTGTTGTCAAAAGTGACATTCTTTTCAGTATAACATGAAGAATTAAAAAAGAATTTAATAAACAACTAAACATTTTTTTTTTTAATGTTTTTATTCACTTGCCCCTGTTAATGGTAGGCTGTGTTCAAATCTCAATCCACTTTTAGCCGTACTAGCAACATGGCTCTATGTCAGACTGTCGGTCGGTCCACCACTTTGGTGCAGACTGAAATATGTCAACAACTATTGGATGGATTACCGTGAAATTAGGTACAGATATACATGGCGCCCAGATGATGAATTCTCATGACTCTGATGATCCACTGACTTTTCTTCTAGCACAACGGGTTTCTTTGTGGTTTTGAGTGAAATGTCTCAACAAGTTTCAGATGGATTGCCATGAAGTTTGGTACAGACATTTGTGCTCCTCAGAAAATTAATTGTAAAAACTTTGGTGATCCCTAGACTTTTCATGTAGCATCATCATCAGGTCGAAATAATTTAATTATTTTAATTTATCCAATATTTTGGTTTATAACAAAATACCTGCCAGTCTATTGACATTTTCATCAGCCTCATCTTAGCTGTGCTTTGTGCTTGTTTAACAAACACCTGCCAACCAATCAGTGTTTTTTTTGTTTTTTTTTGGTCATGGTGTAGAAGTCCCTAGTGCTCCGTTAATGTTAAGTGGACGGTACAAACTAGCTTTATCAGTATCATCTTAATGGTAATGCTAAATATCAGACATGCTGAGATGAATTGTTACATTTTGTTGCAAAGCATCTAAATTTTGGTTTCCAGTAAAGTTGGTTTTAGGGAGCTATTCCACAGTAGCAGCAGGTAGATGTTTGAAAGTAGGAAAAGTGCAGACATTAAGGGATGAGGTACTTTTTTGGAAAAGATGAATAATGTCTGTTTGGTTTGGCCATCTATACGTTTGTCTGCTTGTCTCTCCATCTTAATATCCATCTCCCTTACTCTTTCTCTCTCCTTCTAAATACTCATCAGTATGCAGAGGCTGCAGTATGACCTATTAAAAGTCATTTGTCAAATTGCAGCCAACTGGCTTTCCTGCAATCAGGCTCAATGTGAATATATTTTGACATGTGTTTTTCCTGCCCTCCGCTGAGTGCCTAAGGACCTGTGACAGCCCGAAGCCTCTCTGAATACTAATAAAGTTAGCACTAATACAGTTGGCAAGGACGCATACACGCACACACATGCACACACACGCACACACACACATACACAAACTGGAGCACTGTCAGCAGAGTGACACAGCAAACACAATCTCCATATTCCTATAATATAGTACCTGACAGTCACAGCAAGTGGCACTGTCACCTTTGATCATTGACAAAATGTGTCAGCCAGCAAAAATAAAAGGCTGCTCTTCAGACACACACACACACACACACACACACACACACACACACATCAGCGGACACATATTCATACAAAAATGCAAAACACACACATGCAGGTCTGTGTGAGAGCTAGTCATGTGTTTCCCAGCAGTGGAATCCCGTCCCTAGAGGCCAGCTGGATGACACAGATGTTTGTGGGTCTTTGGGAGCAGATGCTGCTGAGCTCCTGGAGCACAGTCTTTACTTTGTGGCCAAGTTGCAGAGCCGTACTTTGGCATGATTTTATAAAAAACAACAACAATATACAATGGTGAATATAGGTCTAACCTTAGAGGTGACTAGTTATGATACTATTTACTTAGAAGTGCAGCAAGAGGTGGAGAAGGTAGATTGGTAGACAGAGAGAGAAGAATTTGGTGGAGGTTTTATGTAGACAGTGAAGAGGAAGATATAGTTTAGAGGGACAGAAATTCAAGGGTAGACACTAGAATCAGACAGGGCCCAGACAATTGTGTGAACAGAAGATTTATCTTAGGCTTGCTGAATCATTTCAGCAAAGCTTTAGTTCAGAGTGAAATGGGTTGAAAGGTAAAAAATTAACGAGTGCAGGGCCTGGTCTAATTGGACAGACGATGTTAATAATGTCTTATCCTTAAAATACTCCAACAACAGGATTGGATGGGAGAGATGGGGGAAAAAGTAGGGCTTCAGCTAACGATTATATTCATTATTTATGAATTTATTGATTATTTTTGATTAATCAATTAATCATTTGGTCTATAAAATGTCAGCAAATAGAGGAAAATGCCTTTTCACAATGTCCCAGAGCCGAGTCCAAGATGACATAATCACCAACAGTTCAAAACCTAAAAAATTCCACTTCACTATCACATAAGACCAAAAACAAAACAAAAAAAAAGTTGAAAATCCCCACAATTTAGAAGATGGGATCAGAGAATGTTTGACATTTTTGTGAGAAAAATTAGTTTAGTTGGTAATCCATCCAGCAGTTGTCAAGACATTTCACTCTGAACCAGAATTCATCCTCTGGGGACCATGAATGTACGTACAAAACTTCACGGCAATCCATCCAACAGTTGTTGAGATATTTCATTCTGGACCAAAGTGTTAGACTGACTGACCTTGCTTTCCCCAGAGCTGCTGGTATGGCTGAACAAATCCACTATGTTTAAATGTTTGCAATTGTAAAACTCCCTGTTCCAAATAGCTCTAGAGATGATTACTTATGCCTCTTACACTTGGTTCACATACTTGAGCGTGTGTGTGTTTTGTGTGTCAGGATTTTTATGTCAAGGTCATGTTCGCAGACCTCAACAACGTGTTAAATGCCCTGGGTGTGTTCGTCTCTCTGGTTATTGTTATGATTCGGTTACTGCTCACATGGCCGTGGAAGTGCACTGATTGGCTCAAGCTGGAGTTGAGTGAGCTAGTAAAGTTTTGGCAGGCTAAGGAAAACCTCAGTCGTTTTCGATGGATATAAACATCACTGCTGCTCTGCCCTCAGGGGGGCGGCGTTTTCTTCTGCTAACTGATCATTTAAATAACAGGCACACATTTAGTCTGTGTGAAATGACACACTGAAACAAGATAAAAACACACTCTCCCTTAATTTGCCTTGCAAGTGAACATTTTGATTGTATAATTGTGGGATCCTGATGACGCTGACAGACATTTTCCATTGTTTTAACTGGGAAGTCCTATAACGACCCTGGACTGACTGGCCATCATCCCCACACACACTCACGCACACACACAAGTTTGGCTTGGCTTTGTGGAGCTGAATAGGCCATGGCAGCTGAGGCATTATACAAGACAGGGGGATGAGACGGAGTCAGTAGTTAGCACCATGGAGCAGTGTGGATTTTATGCTGCCTGGCTGCCTTCATGCTAGCCTAGTGTAGCACGACCCTGGCCGTCTGCATGGCTGTGTGCTAGTCTACCATGACATAGCTCAGGTCTAAATGTGCCCCCAACACTTGTGGCAGACCTCTTTGTGACTAGAAAATCAAAACCATGCAGTGCGCCCACTGGTTAGAGAAAATGTCCCCTTTTGACTTCAAGTTCAGCACCTGCAACCATTTACAACCAGGTGGTCCCTCATATACCGAGCCCCTAACTTGCTCAGTCACAAGCTGCACAGGAGAACAGTGTAACTGCATGATGCGTGTTTTAAAATTTTTTTTAATGAAAGCTGAGTGATGGTTGGCTCACTATTTACTGACTTTGATATTGATTTAATTGTGTATATTGTCATGGTTAAAAAGTCGCAATATATGATATTTTCTTGATTCTAAATCCTAAAAATGAATTGAAACATACTGTGCTTCAATGTTGTACAAATTATGTCATAAAATACTTATTTAAAAGCAAGCAAGTACAGTAAATGTGTGTTATTGTAAAGCGTACTGTATGTAAAAATGTGTTTTATCCATCCAGTCCCAAGTTTTAAAAGATGAATGTACTTTGGTCCATTTGAAAATAAAATAATAACTGTCTAGTGCCACACCTGGTAGATAGGTGCATAGGAAACTGAATTGAATTCCTGTGTACTGTCAGCACAAGTTTGATGAAAATGCATCATTTCAGTCACTCAGTAGACCTTTGTCAGACATCAAATTCACAATATGAAACAACAACACCTTTATCATAGAGCCACAGGTTGCAACAACCAATCGGAAAAAAAGAAGTGAAATTACAAACACCTGAGACAATTTAATCAATAATCGAGAGAAAGAAAAACACCCCTATAATCAGACAAACATTATCTCAAGATCTGTAGGATAAAATAGAAAAATTTAATTAGAAAATTCTGGGGATAAATAAGTTTTATCAACTAGAGATGTTAAAATAGGGAAGAGGGGGAGGAAGGTTGGACAACAACCAATCCAAGTCTCATATCCAAACTGGATACACAAAATAGCTTATGGTTCAAAGCAAAATGTTTCATGAACATTGTGATGAAATGCTAAAGTCCGAGTTGTTTCTGATGACAGTCCCTGCTTTCGCTGTGTCTACTGAGAGGCCCACACTTAATGTGAAAACCTCATTTAAAAATTAGTAAAAGTAAACTTGAGGTAGTGACATAGCTATTGTTTTTTTCCATTGAGATATAAGTTATATTGATTATTATCTGTCTTTGATTGAGCAAGACATGATTTTAAAAAAAAATTCAGCAGCACAGTTTGGGGTTATTCCATCTTAAGGCACAACCATCCAACTGAATAATAACTGTCACACAGTACTTTCAGATCTCCCACACTGTCTGATTCTGTATCTGTGCATTAGATAATTACAATGATGTTGTTGAAATGGCTGCTCATAGAGTAACTTTTGTTGTTGTGTGAGGGTTTATCTCAGGTTTAAACACATTCCATGGAAAATGTAATGGAATTTCAAAATAAGAGCAAGCTCTGAGGGGTGTAGCGCGCCTAAAACTCCTTATCAGGCCATTGAGAGATGAACCTTGAATGGTTGAAGTTGCTGAAAAGGTTTTCATCCTCCTTTGGCAACACATCTCTGGGTTCGAATTATCTTTCTTCACTCAAAACTACAGGCACAGGAAAGATATGAGCAACGTTCTGTCTATCAGGTGCAATGGTGATGTCTATCGCCAAGGTTACCCCACCCTAAAAACAATAGCAAAAGCAAAACAAAACCACAAAACACTTGCTCCCCTGGGCTGTTTTGAGAAACCTTGCTTGTGTTTTTAGTGCAAGTCAGAGCAGTGACACAAGGATTGCAGTTGTGGTGATAATTCATTCCACAGCGGGTAACACATTGCACGCATTGCTCAGCTCGAGAGAAAAAGAAAAGACCTACTTTTTGATTGGGATGTTCACAGTGTGATGATGCACTGGTCTAAAAAAGGAAAACGACAGGAGGGCGAGACAGATCACTTGTCCAATTACTTTTCTTCACTACTTCTCTTTCTTCATTTCTCATTCAGCTGAGAGATTTATTACGTCTGTCATCTCCTTCCATCACTACACCAACATCAGGTTAAAGAATTGCATTGGTATGTTAGAGCTTGTTGATGTGAGATGAGTAGAAATAATTTTAGAACTGGAAAAAATAACACTAGAGCAATTATATCACATATCCTCCACCCTGTATATTTGATTTTATAACTCAAATAAACAAACACACACAGTTGGATTCTGCCATATGCCACATCTACTCAGGTTCATACACGTTTCAAGAGTGTGTTTGTTCTTGTGTGTGTGTGTGCGTGCGCCCTCAGCCCTCCCCTAACTATAAATGGCCTATCAATTTTAATCAGACCGCATGTGGTTTTCAGACGTTCCATCTCTGCCAGGCAATGCGCACACACACACACACACACACACACACACACACACACACACACACACACACACACACACCACACGCACCACACGCACAGTGTGCCAGGGGTGTCAAACCAAGTCATAAATCATTGGTGGATCAGTCTTTCTATTTGTTTTTTGTTTTTTTTTTAAATTACGATTTTGTTAATTTTCTTTTCGCTCTATCTGTCAGCTACATTTCAAGCAGATTTAAATTAATGAAACTTTGATAAATATCGTGAAACATTACTTAAAGATGTTCAGAACAGTATAGAGTACTACAAAGATTCATATAATGCTATTATGAGAAAAATAGTTAACATGTGTTTTTCTGGTTTTAAATAAAAAATATATCAGTACTATATTTGAGATTCATTTACATATACAACTTTGTTGTCTCTTTTAAAATAGTGTGAGCAAGTTTGTACAACCCCTTCATTCTCTCTCTCTCTCTCTCTCTCTCTCTCTCTCTCTCTCTCTCTCTCTCTCTCTCTCTCTCTCGCTCTCTCTCTCTCTCTCTCTCTCTCTTCCTGGCCGAACTCATCGGGGCGATAATAAAAGACAGGTGCTCTTTTATTCCTTTTGAAAGCTCTCTCATCTCTCCACATTTGGAAAACAGAGGTGTACTCACTCTGCATCGTATAACGCTCCACTTTCAGGGGCTGGATACCAGACCTACGTCAAATAAAGTTTTCAGATCATCTCTAAGGACTGAGAGAATTTGCTTCTGTCTGCTCGGATAGACCAGATGGGCACAAAGAGTTTCCACTGGAATATTAGCTCCATGTACCAGGCCAGCTTTATCAAGAGTGTTTGATTGGGCTTTACATTAAAAAATGCATATATTAAATAATGTATATTTCTGTATGCAGTATTTGTAGACTGTGGGTAGGAAAGTACCTGTTCAGGACTGGAACGTCCACTGTGTGGAAGCCAAGTTGCAGCTATCTCAGAATTTAGAGTAACAGTAGCTCCTTCCTGCTCTTCATTTTATTTGGGGAGGTTCACACTCCAGCAACCGCTGGTGTTAAATAGTGTTACATTTGTCAAACTCAACAATTATTAAAATATGAACACTAAAGCATCTGACCTCTGTGTTGCTTGTCCAAGTATGTTTTTCTGCTGTAAGCATCCAAACCATTCAAGGGTTAGGTTAGAACAAGTAACATTTTAATTACATTTTTACTTATAATACAGTGCTACAATACTAACTAGTACTAACTACCCTGAAATACACCCTATACTCAGCTGGAGGATGCTAACTTTTTGCTTGAAACATGTAGCTTTAGCCTTGGTGTTAGTCTTTTAGCATTATATCATGTATGCAGCCATCAAGTGCATATTTAAGACCCTTTTAGAAAATTCTGGTTTTAAAATGAGTCAGCTGGAAACAGTTTTTAGCATTTGCTCACACTTGCTAGCTACAGCTGCTAAAATCTGCTAGCAAAAGTTGTCGTTTCAGCTGACAGAATTCAGTCGTCAGCTAGAAATGAGAAGCCTGCTTTTGTTAACTTCTGTATGAAATTGAAGACCTGTTGTTTAAAAAATTACTGCGAATTTTGAGTGGTAGATCTGCCATTGTTATCACGGTAAACTGCATTATGTCATTGTGTATAGTGCTAGCAGTACCAACAGTACCTTAGTGAGGCGGGACTTATCGGACGGCCTATTGGAGACATGTTGATGTTTCTGTCTGCATTTGTTCTATACTTCTTTTACAATGTTGATTTTAGTACACTATCGGCCTGTCATCGATATCTGATTTTAATTGAATTGAAAGAGTAATATAATTTTTGTGTGATAGAGGCTTTTTTTAAATTCAGAGATGCCCAGTATAAGTTGTTTACAAGTATGAAAAGTCAAACTTTTTTAAAAAGTGCATGTGAGACCAGACGATGACGGGTGCCTTACTGTACATTATGCTTAGTAATGCAATAACATGTTCCTTATTTGTCATTACCTTTAATACAGTTGGACATCAGATCTTTTATCAGTTCATTTCAGAAACAGAATTTGCTGTGCTCAGTTGAATTTACACTCATTTCGACAGCTTTATGTCTTTACTATTGTCTTGGCCTTTAATAAAACTACTATATAACTATTATAAAGACCTTGAAAAGTTTTATATTCAGCTCTCAGAAAGCAGATAAATAAACCGTGTTTATTTGCGGTCAGTTCATTTGGCCTAAGTGCTTAATAAGCTCAAGAAGTGGCGTAAACACAGTCCACGTTTTGTCTTTGTTCTCCGGCTGACTCAGAGTTGGATCAGTCCAGCTTTAACCGACGTGCTAATGCAGTCTGAGGGAACTGATGGATGAATGATCCTCTTGTTGCTGTGATCAAAGACTGATGACACAACTCAGTGTCACTTTATTTATTTCTCTCTTTGGGTTTTGTTTTTGTTCCCTCTCTTCCTTCCTGTCCTGCTCTGCCATTCCTGCAGCGCAAGATGACAGGATACGTGTGTGTGTGTGTGTGTGTGTGTGTGTGTGTGTGTGTGTGTCTGCAATGTGTCTCTCAAAGTGAATAAGAGAATATACGTGTCTGTGTGCATTTTTGTATGTGTCTGTTTATATAAAGTATGCCCATTTCTGTGCATGTGTCTGCATGCCGCTGTGTGTGTGAGACAGCGAGAGAGAGAGAGTGTGTGTGTGGTCTGACTGTGTGTCATTTGCCCCTTGCCTTGGCACCGCCATTGATTTCCTCCCGCTGTAACTTCCTGCCTGAGCTGATTTAGTGTTTCCAGTGGCAACACTCACACTCCAACCATCACTTTAGAGCCCTTCCTCCATCCCTCTATTCCTCTTTCCAAGTTTGCTCCATGCATCCATCCATCTATCCATTCAGGACTGCCAGACCACAGCCCGTCTCATTCATTAATCATCAGCAGTGAGAAGGAACAAGGGAGCAGTCAGACGAGAGACAGGAAACAGAGAAAGGTGGCAGGAATGACAAGTGCAGGAGATTGGAGGTTAAAGATGAAACCCGAACCTCCAGAAAATTAAAAAACGAATGCTGAGATAATCCTGATGATTAAAACTTTGTCTACTTGTTTTTCAGATCCCGTTCTCCCTGGTGCAGTTTCCACTTTGGGAATATTTAAAGGTATGTATCAGATCTCTCCGTAAATGTTTGTCAAACTGACTTTATTCCCTCTCTGTCTTTATTATCCATCTATTTTAACCACCCCCCCAATCCCTCCACTCTCCACCATTCCTCAGTACCATCATTTACAGTAATTATTCTCAGTGATAAATCCGTAGTAAAGTTATAATAGTGTGCTTACGCTCTGACACATTTACAGCAAGCTCACCCTCTGCATTCCCCTGTATCACTGTGGCAGGTGAAAATGGGACACCCCAGTTTAATGGGTCGTCACGACTACCATGAAACAGCCTTTAATTTAATATCTATCTCTTTCTACCTTTTTTCACTTCTCCTTCTTAATTTCTTTTTCTCTCCCATGTCGCTCCCCTCTACCCTTGCTTTCTCTCTCTCTCTTTTCATTGTGTGGCCCTGAACACATAAAAAGCTGTTTCTCTCTGAAAAGACGGCATTTTGTTGGAGTGACATCATGTCTCAAGGGCTCGAGAGGCGGACAGTCAAACATTCCATCAATGTTAGGAGCTAACGGCCGAGCTAAGACGAACAATACGCTGCACAGCTGTGTGTGTGTGTGTGTGTGTATATGTACGTGTGTGTGTGTGTGTGTGTGTGTGTATATGTACGTGTGTGTGTCTGTGCATTTGTGAGAGTTAGATTTTGTCGTTCACAAGTGTGTCTTTGTCCCTCAGTCAAAGGCCTCTCTCTCCAGGCCATCTGGACACGTCCGTTGGCGGAGAGCTGAACTGCTGGAATCTGGACCTCTCCTCTCCACTTTCTCCGTTTCTTCTTCTCCATCCATTGGCTCCCTACTCCCAGTCCTCCCAGATGTATTCTCTGTATTAACATGGTGCTCTGAATAGCTAATGAGGCGTTTCCCTTAGTTACAATGGCAGGCACTAGCTAGTCGAGGAAAGGAAAGAAAAAGAAACCACTGGTGAAAGTAAAAACCAAACAGGTTTTTACTGCCACTCCTTCAGAGTGACCACCAAGATGTTCAGAGGCTTTCATAAACTAGAATAACGTGATGTAGTTCGAAAAATGCCAGAGTGAAAGAATTTGAGAGTGCATGTGTGTGGCATGATCTCCCATCTGCTTTGTGGGATACTAATGTGCTGCGTTATGGCCTTTTTCTTTTTGCTTCACATCGAGCCAGCACAGCTGTCAGTGAGAAAATCACAAAGAGGGAAAGGGAGAAAACCAACCAACTGCTATAGGCCTGTTGGAAGAGGAGTGAGCAGACAAATCCTTTTGTGAGTGCATTAAGTTCAACTCGCCCTTGAATCTCTGGGATATCATGGAGAGGCATATTCCAGGCAGGAAAAGTCAGGGGATTTTATAAATTCATCAGGCAAAGTCACAGGAGATTTTACACATTGGTCACTGCAGAGATTTGAAGTCTCTCACCAAACTTCAATATCCATGTGAATAAATTCTCACTGTTCTTTCGCACATTAATTTCACAATATTGTGGTTTTCACTCAGTTGTTTTTTCCCAACAGCAACTGTAGAGTAAGGCTTACAGTTTACCCCATCTGTTCTGACCTCAAAAACAACATTAGCAAAACAGGAGGGTGTAACACTTTTAGGTTATGACTGAACACCAAGAAAGAGCCACAGAAAATTCAAGGAATTTTGCGTCAAAGGCATGATGGGAACTCAGATTTAACCAATGAGATGTGCTTATAAATGCTGTCTCCCTACACATGCGTGCGCACAAAAATAGAAACGCATACATGATGTACTGACACACTTATGTGCACACAGACCCACCACCTCTTTCCTGTGGGAAGTCGCCCAGGTGCAAACTGTGACCCTGACACAAGGGTCCAGAGGTCAAAAAGTTTGTTTTCCCTGGTTTACCCCTTATTATTTATTCATGAAACAAAGAGGAAGGGATGGAGAGACTTGGAGAGGGAGAGAGACAGAGAGGAATCCCCCAGCGCGAGGCCTTTGATGTCGAAAACAAAATCTCCTTTTTAATCTGCCCTCTAATGGAATACACATGACACATCCTGAGCTCGTACACACTGTCTGCCAGTTCCTCTCCTTTCTGTCTTTTTCTGTGTTTACTTGTTTGTGTTTGCTTGTGTTGTGCACGCACACATGGTTTTTGTGATGTCCACATGTGTTTGAGAGAGGAGAATGAGATAACATGCAACAGATTAAACTTGCAGGCGGGGGTGGGATGGGGGGGCTGGACAAAGAAAATATTAGTAATCGCCCCATGCTGTTGCTCAATTGCTCTCCCTGAGAAGTAATCATACCTTGCAGCGCCCGAGGCAGCCCAGCTGTCCACATGCATTTTATACAAAGACTAACCTTGCATAGTGAGTCGCTATGAAACTAGTCGGGGGGGGGNNNGACGAAGAGTTCTTCCTCAAAACAAAAACATCAGGTGGTTTCACTCAGTAGCCAGTTGCATTTGGGCAAGCAATCCTTTGATGTGAGTGTTTTCAGACACAGAAAGTCCTTAAAATGCATTTGACTTTAATTTAATTTTACATATTCATTAGCTTTATGCTCTATTGACAAAACTCAATTAGCTTTGTTTTCAAGTAAATCTCTTCAGTATTGCTTGACCTGTAGAACCTGTAAATCTAATGCCTTGGTCAATACTCAAAGAAGATAATTTTCCAAGCACTATAATTACAAAATATGTCAAAATAACTACATGATTCATGTCAGCAAAAATAAATTCATCAAGTATTTCATTCCATATGTTTCCAATTAAATCCATTATTTTATTATTTGTGTATTTGTTTGTTTCACTGTTGCCAGGTGTGATTCATAAAATGTAATATCTGTCATCCTCAACTAGCGCTGTGGGATGGATCAGTAATTGGTTGAATTGTAGAGAGATGTCTTCACGAGCTGCAGTGTCAATCCTTTGATTGTTGAGCATTAGACTGCCATTGTGCCATGCTTTGTCATTTTCAGCATCACAAAGGTACTGGGACTTATGGCAGGGCTGTTAGCATTATATTGTACAGGTCCACCTAATAAAACTGGCAACTCTCTGTATAGCAGGGCTGCCACATTAGCAGACCAGATCTGACTGTGGGGCAGCTTCATTAAACCCCTCCTATTTTTTATTATTGCGTCATCATTAAATTTTTTATCAAGGCTTAAAAATCAGTGCATAAAAATTGGCTTTTTATTGCGCAATTAACTTCTAGCAAGCTGCATCTAACTGCTCAATTTGTCAACATAAAGACTTGAGCAAATACCAACAGCACTCTGATTTACTGAAGTGCACCTGACACTCGGATGTATCTTTCTAAACCTAAAATAAAATTTGACCTAGAGTTTCATGAGGGGTGGACAGCTAATTATTTTATATGCAGTTTATTGCCAATTCTAGCTGTCTCTTCTACGGGGAGAAAGCTGCCGTTCTCCACGAGTACAACGTCAAGCAGCATCAACTACTAAACATGCGAAACAGTATCCAGTGGATGAGGGAAAGGAGAGGGAAACATGAGTTGCTCAGCTTCAGAGTGTATATAGTTGCAATTTAAGTTTTTTTTTCTGTGGGGTGTTCAGGTGGCCCCATTTGGACAGAACAACCTGGCCAGTGACGCCAATGTAATTTGAGTTTGAGACCACTGGTGTATAGCCTATTGAATTTGTTTATTTTAGCGCTTCAATACAAAAATTCTACCAACTAAAATAATGTGTTGATATGTGCATGTGATATGTGAATATGTGCTGATGCTATCTACTGTACTTCAACATGATCTAGGCAAAGCGTGATCGAGTGTGAGTGCTGCAGCATATCCTCTTGCCTCCCTCTTGTCCCGTCCCAGTTCTTGGGAAACAAGTAGCATGACATCACTGGGGAGAAAAGGCAACACAAAAATAGCCGGACAGTCTGGTTCCCAGCCGCGGGCCTGGACCCCAGACCAGACCAGGGTTCACAATGTGTTTTCAATGTGTCTGATATCTCCAATAACTACAATCTCTTTTCTCTCTTTGTCTCCCTCCCTCTTTCTCCCTTTTTCTTGATCTTTCATCATCCCCCTCTATCGACAACCCTCTCTTTCTCTCTCGACATTTCTATCTCTTTCTCCCAGACTCTGTGGTCATGGAGGCAAGGTCACACGCTCTACTCTTGGCAGGCTGCAGTGTGCGGAGCTTTTGCAGGTGCAGGGGATTATTTGCTGCTTTGGGAAAGAGGCGGAGAGGGGGAGGGGGTGGAAGGAAGGAAGGGAGGGATGGATGCTAGATGGATGGATAGATGGATGGATGGATGGGTGAATAGATGGCCAGGAGGGCAGGACAAGTTTACCCAATGCCACATTCCACAAAGGTGAGCACAGCTGGCAAATAACATCCTCACCTGCACAGCAGACCAGAGAAGAAAAGAGAACTGAGTAGGAAAGAATGGATGGATGGACATGAGAACAGGCAATTCCAGCCTTTTTCTTAAACATTGCTTTCTCACAGCGTTAAATGAGCAATTCTCAATACAGTGATTCTGCATTGTTGTCTCAGAAAGGTCTCATTATCACAGTTCTCAAGCCCTTCAGCAAATGAAAATCATACCATGGCAGACTTTTATGAATCTGTCTTAGCCTGGATGAGTATCAGGGGAGAGACAGACAACCAAGGGAGGACAGAGCAGGGATGAGAAGGGCCGGTTCCTGGGTATGGGCCCCTGCAGATGTGTGACCTCGTGAGCACTGGGGCCTAAAGTGGTTAAAGAGAGAGAGGGAAAGATAAAAGCGCAGGAAAGGAGTGAAAGAGAGGAAGGGGAGTAGACAACAAACAAGACAAATAGGGGAAAGGAAAAGACGGCAGCTACAGAGAAATTAAATCAGACTATAAAACACGAGAGATAAATACTAAGCTTGAGTCAAAGAGATTCAGTGATTATCAATTTTTAAAACGCCGAATTTGAGCAAAGTTCTGTGTTTGATGATTTTGTGTTTTAATACAAGGAGTTCCATCTCAAGATGTAGGTCACAGCCCAGTGTCACCCTCATCAAGGATAAGGACATTGTTTTACGATCACAAATCCCTGAGCATTATTATTGATAATGAATTTAGTTCGGAGAGTAATATTAACAGTATTTGCAAGAAGGTCCAGAAGTGCTTGTTCTTTTTAAGAAAGAAAAACACCTTTAGGGTGTACAAAGTTTTAATGACTTGACTGAATCTGGTATGGTTGCGTTAGACTGATAACAAAAAAAAAGAACAAAATAGATTGACAAAGTTGGTCACTCCCCAATCATTTTATTGGCATCAGCCTGTAAAATTATTGGGGGGTGACAGACTATGGTTCAGAACAAATATTATGCAAAAACTTAATTTAACCTTCAATGCCCTGATAATCCACTCCATAAAGAGGTTGGCCTACTTTATCTAGGCCGCAACATTAGATGCATAAAAATCAAAGACGCTACTCCTGAGTCTACTTTATACCACTTGTCACTGAAAGGCAATGAATAAGCACGTAAGAATGTGCATTTCTGTAAAACCCCTTTATTCTGCATACATACCCATGGTTAAACCCACACAGATGTTTTCACTTGATATGCTTGATTTGACCTCTTCTCAGAACTGTGGAGGTGTGTACAGACTGAGCTCGTTGCCATCTCCCTGAATCTCTTGTTAGTTTAGTTGCGTCCGTCAGGGCAGGACAAGTTACAGCATCTTGTACACCAATCATTCTTATTGGTTCATCGAGTCTAGTGACATAACGTAATTCCGAGCACAGCTCCTCCCAACTTCAAGCAGAGGTGTAGTCAGCCAGAATAAGTGAAAACACCTGTGTGGGTGTGCAGCACATTTAATTCAGTTTGATCAAAGTTTACCTCTTTTTAACTGGGTTTATTGTATATATTGTACTCATGATGTTTTATAACTTTGTGTATGAATGCTGTTGTTTGTGCTTTGTGATCTTGTTTAATGCCTTCAAGAAAATGAAGTTTTCCTGCATAAGGTTTGAAGTTGATAGAGAGGCGTTGGCAGTGTGTGAACTATACTATGGCTCTCGGGGGAACTCACATCTTTTTGGGTGGGGGTGGGGGCTGAGTTTGTGCTGAGCGCAGTCCCAGCAGGTGTAGCATCAGTGTCGGTTGTCGTCAAGCTAACATTTTCGGTAGAAGACGCCTCTGGCTCTGGTTGCTCTTCAGAGTCGATTGGCTTAGATTTTTTGAGTAAATCCAAAATTTGCGAGTAAGCCTCCTGTTTTCTTTTTGACATATATGTAAACTGACTACAAAACAGAGAAATGAATAATGGCGATTCAGCACACAGACTGAGTGAGACTAAGAAACTTTGTTTTTTATGATCTTTGAGTTAAAGTGAGTGAAGTTTATGATATTGCACCGCCACGCTTGGATGGTGATGGCAAGAATAGCATGCATGCCGATATCTTTATTAAGTGATAAATCACCTGCATGAATCATACATCAGTAGGCTAATAGCCTAATTTTACATATGATCCATGATAATGAAGATACAGAAAAATTGAAATGCATGGCAAATATTATTATATATTATATTATATATTAATATTATTATTATTATTATTATATATTGTCAATATTTGAGAGACCCCCCCAAAATTTTCACAAATCTGATTAGAGGGAAGCTCATGTCTTATTAAGCCAAGTCCCCCCCTGTAGTTCGCATCCTGGGCATTGGCAGGGGAAAAAGACAGTAAATGGTCAGATACTGACATGAAGGCATGGCTTTGATATAAGAGTGAGGAAAGGGCAAAGAGCTGATTTGAAACAAAAATACTTTTTAGTGAACTGAACAAAACAACACCTCAAAATGCAGTTTGCCTTGTGCTGTGCAGTATCACTGTACCCAGAGAGAGTAATGTAGTCCAGGGGCCTGTAGCAACATAGCAAGTACCTCCAGTATTGTAGCTCTGAATAAAAAATGTGTCGCATCATCTATCTTCCCACTCAGTCTTCACCTTTTTTCGCGATGAAAAAGCAGAACCAAAATCAAAATACATATTTCAGAAGAACAGTTCCGCAGAGCGCTCTGTGGAGCAGTTGTTGGACGGTTATAGCTTTCAGTCCATAACTCTTGCGACGCTGCAGCGTTCCAGACAGGACAGGAAGATTGAGGTTGGCTGCTCTAGGGGCGATGGAGAGATGGAGATGGAGGTGAAGGAGAGATGAGGGGATGAGGAAACAGCACCCAAAGGAGCTGAGACGTGGCCCTGCGCCGCACCGCCTGGACTCAGTCCACGCTGGGAAGAAGAGGAGAAAGAGGGAAGGGAATCAGAAAAGAATAAAGAGAAAGAGGAGACAGGACATGTGAATGAGTGGGTGGGTGGCGGACTGAGACATGCAGAGGGTTTTGAGTTGTCAGACAAACGGTATTTCTACTCAAATTAGATGTATTGGACCTTTTGTAAAGCTAGAGAAGATTAACCTCTTCATGATAATATATCTGTAAATAAATATCAACATATACAGATGTGTAGTATTTAGCTAAACGTAATCAGACAGCCTACATATCCTGCATAATGACACAATTGTTAATCTGGATATATAGGAAGAAGGATTGAAAAATAGGAAATTGGGAGGATAAAGGGCAATCTGAGCCAAAAGGAGGAGAGAAGGAAAAAGGGGCAAGGGGGTAGTGAGGGGGGCGCATGGGTGCAGGGTAGGAATCAAGTTCACGTCCCTCTGTGACCGAGCTGCTGTCCAAGAGGGATCCTCAAGTTTCAGTCACTTCCCCTTACATCGCGCTTCACACTCTCTCTTTCACTCATACATAATCTGCTTGACACTGGACATGCTCACACAGGCGCGTTTAATCATCCCAATATCTCCACTAGTACCCTGCGGTGACTTACGACAGGCTTGACCCCGTTTGAACTGCCTAGAAAAAAAAAACAGAGCCCAGCCCGAGACGAGATTACGTCACCGTCTGATTTGGGTCTAACCTTCATCACATCACATGGTTCTTCCAGCCAAATTTAGATCCTCCGATTCAGCGATCCATGTGGAAGATTTATTAGGATAATGCATCCTTTTACTGCTATCCAAGAATATTACAAAACAGGCCACTTTTTATCCTTGCTCAACTTTGATCCCCCCCAAGTAGGAAAAAAAAAATCATTAAAATCCACTCTTATAATCAGCCGGCATTAACTAGTAAAACGAACGGTGTGTTACACCACACTGATCCTAATGTTTTTCTGTATCCTCAGCTCACTTACAGCCACATTGCTCCTCGGTGGCCCATATGGATGTGTTTACCGAGAACAGTTGCTATGTTTGTGGCAGAGTGACACTCACTCACTCACACACACACACACACACACACACACACACACACACACACAGTTTCTCACTTCTCACTTAAGACACACACTGCGGCTCAGTGAGGACACCTCTAGATCGCGCCGCCCACGCAGCTTCCAACTTGGAGGGAAGTTGGGCTGTAACTGCTCTATAAAACTCAGTGTCTCTCTCTCTCTGTGTGTGTGTGTGTGTGTGTGTGTGTGTGTGTGTGTGTGTGTGTGTGTGTGTGTGCATTTGCGGGCCTCAATGTGTGTGAGTGACTTTTGTGTTTATGTGCATCTGATGTGTCCAAATGTGTGTCTTTTTTCATGCTTGTGCGTACAACAAGCTGTGCGTGTGTGTCTGTGCTTGAGTGTGTTGGAAAAGGGTGTGTGTGTGTGTGTGTGTGTGTGTGTGTGTGTGTGTGTGTGTGTGTGTGTGTGTGTGTGTGTGTGTGTGTATGTTTGTGTAGCTCAGGGGAAGGTGTGGGTTGGATGAGGCAGTAGGAGGGGTGGCGGTGGGAATAGAAGTGTGTCTGTCTGGTTTTTGTGGTCTAATAATGGGGAAGGTCTCGGATGGGGAATATTATCATTTTTATGAACTTAATGGGGCAGAGGGCCAAGCGTTCCACTGTTTATTGCTGAATTAATACGTTACTGTATCTGTGGTTAAGTAATTGGACTTTTTTATGGGTTTATGTTTAACATTTAAAGACTGTTGTGAGATCAGAGAGCGAGCCTTTTATGTTTGCACTTTGCTAAATGTGTGTATTTGTCTTTTGTAGGTGCGGTAGCGGCATTTGTTACCACTCCTCTTGACGTGGCAAAGACCAGGATCATGCTCGCAAAGGTATATGCACTCAAACACACACACACACACACAGAGTGCACCACCTCTTCTGGCAGCGACTTTTAAACACTGCTGTCAGGTGATGCCTCGCAGGCAGAGAGCTGCAGCCCGTGCAGATTTCAACAGTGTCAGCACACAGGACGAAACGGGGGACGAGGCAGCACCGGGACAGTAGTGAGACATACACACACGCACACACACATCATCATCTTTGTGTGCATGGTTAGTGTTAGAGTGAGTACTTGTTGCCGCTCCAGAGGAATTTCCATCTCAAGGCTACTTGTCACTGGGAGGTGAACCAGAAGGCCAGTGTCCCTTCAGTTAACTCTTCGACTCTGTCTGTCCTCTCAAACAGTCCCCCCCCCCCCATCTGTAGCGGTGTCCCTCCTCTTCCTCCCTCTCTCTACCTCCTCTTTCTGGCTCGCTCTAACTGTATGCCTGGCTTCCCTCACTATGTCCTGTGTGTGTGTGTGTGTGTGTGTGTGTGTGTAAAGGGTAGTGAGTTCAGAGTTACCCCAATAAGCCCCCCCACAATCTCTCACACACACACACACACACACACACACACACACTGTTCTTGGAGAAGACACAGTGTTCCATCCCCCCCCCAACTAATGAGATACTGGAATTAAGAAAACACTCAGACCGTCTTGATCTCTTGCGAGAAGCCGTTGGCTGTAGGCGAACAGCTCGGTACAAAAGCTTCCTGTAAACATTATTTGAAATGCAGCTGCTGTAATTTACAACCAGCAAAGGACTTGGCCTGTGCTGCCTCAACAAAGGTTGGGTTATAACTTTATAAGGCCAAGTTTTTGATTCACTAAAGGTGCCACAGGTAAGCTGGAAAAAAAACTGTAATGCAACTCAATAGCCTCTACTTTGATGGTGGTTATCAGCTGATAGCACTCCAGCACTGTGTATCTGCTAGGTATTCAACAAAATAAAACTGTTACTGCCATCAGACTGGAGGTTTATGTGTTTAAAAATCCATCCAAGTGCAAACATTTTTTAATATTAATATAGTTGCATTAAAATAAGCTATAACAATTCACTAATTTCTGCAGAGTTCATTTGGTGGCCATATTAATTTGTCAAGTTGAAAAGTGTTACAGGGGAAAAACATGGGGGATAAAAATGGGAGTTACTCGATATTAGCTGTAAAACCTTCTTTTTCCATCCTTATTTGATCCAGCTGGTATAGCAATTAGGGCTGCAGCTATTATTTTCATTTATGATTAATCTGCTGACTATTTTCTCAATTAAAAATGATTAATCGGTTAGTCTCGAAAATATCAGAAAATAGTGAATCCAAATATCTTGAGTTTACCTTTAAATTTATCACACATGACAGAAAAGAAAAGCAGCAAAGCCTCACAATTGAGAAGCTGGAACAAGCCATTTTTTTTGGCATTTTTACTTGTAAAATGAGGAATCGATTAGCAACATAGTTGCGATAAATTTTCATATTTCAGCTCTAATAGAAATGTTATAAAAAATAAAATTGTAAATGTGTTTTGTGTAAATTATGAGGCCAGAAAAGAAATTAAAGCAGCATATCACATTTCAAAATGGACTCACCATAAAAGGTAACATGTCATTTTTTTAAAGATTGTGTCAGATTTAAGTTTGATTTAGTTGTACAAGCTCCTACAGCAGCGATAGGTAACAAGTCCAGGCAGGAGGGTGAAACAGAGACAGAGAGAGAGCAGGGCTGCTGTTGATGGGTATGGACGGTTTGGATCAGACGAAGGGGAGGAAATGTGGGTGTTGGAACTTGTCACATTAGTTTCCGTCCAACGGCAGCAGAGGGGAAGTTTGTTTCTTTTCTACGGCAGGCAGAATGAAAGAGTGGCGTTGTACAGTAGGCGTCCTGGCGCAGACGAGGCCAAAGCGGGCGGACGTCCAAGGCACAGCTGGACGTGTAAAGCCCCTCCAGGGCAGGTCTCCTGCCACACCGCCCCTGGCTGCAGCGCTGGCAACATGCCTGGCACACCACTCTGCTGCACGCCTCCTACGCTGCTACCGTACAACGCTGCTCTTCTCCTCAGGCTGGCATGTTTCCTGCTAGCGCACCACACCGCTGCCATCAGTGTCATGTTCGCTACCCTCCACTGGAACCAACTGTGGTCAATGTCAGGCTGGTATGGTCTAACACCTTGTTCCAACAGTCATCACTGTAGTTCATTTCATTGTATTGAACATGGAGCCGGTCAGCATGAAGCAAATTTTTACTACTCGCACATGATTGTAAGAAACTCAGATAACAAAGCAGCAAGCCAACGTAAGCCAGGGAAACTTATAGATTGAGCTGCATGAAGATATTTTTGTATGTCAGTATCCGTTACACAGAGACTGCGTGTGTGTGTGTGTATGTTTTGGACACCCTTTTCCTCCATTCCCTCCTTCCACCATTCCACAGCGGTAAAGGAAAAGAAAACTTGAGAGGAGGAGAGGGGAGAGTCATTTCTCAGCCACCTGTCTCCAACAGAAACACAAGGAATAGGGGTGTTTTTTTGTTTTTTTCCCCTCCTCACATGAATAAAATGCGGGAATCTTCCTCTCGTTCCAGCAGATCTGGGTGTCACAATTTACAGCCGTGACACCGCAAACTGTTTCTGACATGCTCAGTGAGCTGTAGCGTGCATGCACCTACACACATGCTCCTACTGCCTGCCCTCCCTCCTCTCCTCCTCATTTTAGTCATCCCATCACTGCCTCTTTCTGTTTCTCTCTCCTCTACGGGCAGCCACCACCCACCCTCACCTAACCCCGACTGGCCCTACCCTGCACCTCTCATACCCCTCCGCCACTCCGCAGTGATGGATTAAAAACTCTCTGGCCAGCTAAGCCGTATTGTATAAATAAAAGTTCCAGACTTGACGGGTGTGGAGGGAGACGAGGAGAACTCGTAGAGTGTGTTTTTGGGTGGGCAAATGACTGGGCGGGTGTTGGAGGTGTCACCTTCGCTGACACAGCTGTCCATGAGGAGAAATGGAGGAATGAAAAGGAGGGAGGGGGGAGCTGAAGGAAGCTCAGCTGAGGAAGACTAAACAGGGTGTCTGTTGGAGGAGCAGGAAGTGGAGGAGACGAGCCATCCGTCATCACACCTCTATTTTCTCTTTCTGTCTCTCTCTCTCTCTCTAGGCCGGGTCGACCACAGCGAGCGGCAACATCCCGCTGGTGCTCTACGACGTGTGGAAGAGCCGAGGCCTGACGGGGTGAGTGCGTGTCTTCGTTTTAGAGAAAGGCCATCGTGATCTTCACCATTTTATCCCAAGCCATTTAAAAACCTCTTATTTTACATGATTTGATTTAACTCGGCCCGATCCCCCCACGTAATCAAGTTTGATGATAGAGTCGATACTCTGGGGGACGTGAATTTACAGCCGCTGCTGAAAAATGAGATGCATAAAAGCTTTCTCCTGCCGACTTGCTGTACCATCCTATTGATTAAGGTGTTACAGGGGCCAAGTGGAAGGGTTTATTTGAGTGTTTTGATGTGTTTATAATGCGCAACGGACAAAAGGCCAGGTCTAATGGGGCCACAGAGGGCTGCCAGCACTAAAACAAACCCTCAGCCGCGGTGAATAATAGGCCTGCTTGTGTACAAGCCGCCATCATTTAGTTAGGATGCAACTCGGCTTAATGCTCATAGCAGATTTGGTTTGGGACTGGGCCAAACACCAGTGAGACGTCTCTCTCCCTCTCTCTGTCTCACACACTCACAAACACAAACCACTGTGTTATTGTTTGTTTGTGTAGGCCGCAGTGCTGGAATTTAATCAGAGAGAAATTACATTTCAGCTTTGTGTTATATATGTATATGAGCCAAGAGTGATTCCCTACAAACTGCTTTCAAACATCAGTAATAACCCAGCCTTCAATTTCAATAAAGATTTGTTTGAGACTACTGCACGATATAAAATGAGGTGATAGTTGGCGGGCCCCTGTGGAAAAGCCTAAATCCCACTCTCCCAGCTGCAACAGTAACTAAGTGGTAATGTACAGGGGAGCTCTTTGATGCCAGTCCCCCACCTCTGCACCACACGGCAACCTTTGATGTTTTTCCACTCTTTCTCTCCTTCTCTATCTTACCTCCAACTGTCTTCTGGGGCCAGCTCGCTCACGTTGTGCAGCCGGGAGAACATGCACCGTAAGCTCTGCAACATGATGAACACCTGAAAAATCCTTTTCTCCCCTGGTATGGGTGTAACCAGAGAAGGTGGAGAATGAGAAGAAAGAGAGCAACAAAGAGAAAGAGACGAGAGAATGAAATGCAGAGACAAAGGAGAGTGAAAGGGGGGCCTGCTGCTCCGCAGGGCCAAAGGCCTGGTGGTTGCGCTGGTGCATGCCTGATACAAATTGCTGGGGCTTTAAAGCTGTAATTATGGTAATAGGCCCAATTGCAGTGTAGTGAAGCTCTAAAGTGCTTCCATGTGTGTGCCATGCCCCAGAGACCCCAGGTTTGCAGAGAGCGGTGGAGCTCACACCAACCTCCCCCAGTAACCTGCAAAACAGCCAAACTGCACCAGGAGTCATGTCAAAACAAAGACTAATAAGCAACATGTCCTCCAGGCTGTGTCTGCTTTGTGCCTTATGTAAACCAAAATGGAGTAGTTTGTACCACATACACACAACAAAGCAGAGACTCTGCGTGTTTGTGGTAAGCCTTAATTGTCCTTCTATGACATCAGGGGTCTTTGTTCTTCACCATAATAAATTAAGTTCAATTAATATAAATTACTTTATATAAATGTGATTTTAGGTGTAGAATCATGTGGTGTAGTAGGCGTCTATAACTGACTCTGCACACTTATGACGCAGTGATGAGCAGCTTTCTTCTGCCAACCTGTCTGCGTGAGATCCAGAGGGTGGAGCATTTCTGCTTTATAAAGCGTTTCTGGGAAGATTTAATCCATTCGTATTCTTTCACATGCAAGGCAATGGAGCCTTTTTGTACTCATGGGAGTCAGGAAACCTCTCCTACAAACAATTTGAATAAACAATGATAAACTGTAAATTAACAAATACACTGTGACAAAACTGATGGAACTGGACATTAAATTACATTTGGCACGTTCTGTAGTTTCACTCTACTGTTACTGGAGAAAAGCCATTATTCATTGGGGATTCCATATTATTCAATTCCCATCCTTAGTCCATATGGCACAATATTCATACTAAAGACAGAATTCACTCTAAGCATTTGGTCAGTGGATTTGCTGCTGCATATGTAAAAGAGAAGCCTGGCGATGTTCTATATTTTTGTTGTTGTCTACAAATCCCATGAAAAGACCAAAACCAATAGTGAGTCAATACATCCCAACTTCCCCAGCCTGTCTGTGGCTCTCAGCCCCAAGCCCTTCAGTTCTTACTGAAGACAAAACTAATAATCTCCTCAAACAGCTGGGCTGACAAGAGTAAATAGCGCATTTGATGAGGACTAGTGCTAGTGGCTATTTGCAGCAGCAGGACGGCGAATGTGGGAATGAGTTCAAACAAACTACAGTGCCCATGTTCGTCCTAATAAAGGAACATGTCACCCAGTGCAACGGTGTAGCACGCTGATGTGTTGGCGCTCTAGAGCACAGAGGAATGAGCTACATAAATGGCTTTGGCTACACAGACAACACTTGTTAGCAGGATCAATTCATGGGTAGTTTTGTTATTAGATGTATCCTTTAAACAGAAGATACCCAAACGCAGAGGGACTGGGACGTCTACAGTTGAGAAAAGGAGTGTTGCTGGCAAAGATGTGCAATGCGCCCCTTTCTCAAAGAACAGCCCCAATGCCGCAGACACAGTGTGTATCCTTCACTATGTGTGTGGTGTTTGGGCGGTTACATTTGGGTTTTGGGTTTTTATGGAAAGCGTTGTCACATCTGTGTTTTTTTACTTGACTTTTGTTATTATCATCCACCTTTTGTCTCAGAAATTCAAGTAGACCCACCCCACCCAAGTAATGTATAAAGCATCAAACCGATGTATCTGCACAGGTTAGAACTGGTCTCTTTCTTTTGAATCTATCCTATGAAAAGTTGCGTAACTAATAAAGGCAGTTTATTATTACCTCAGCATTGTTCTTGCTCCTACACAAGTGCCAGAAATTTGCTCCCACATACATTTGAAGATTTCCACACCTTTCTTCTTCAAGAGCACCAGCATTTTTCTAAACCGCAGCCAAGGCATTTTCTTTGAGCTCACCACTGTTGCACTCTCCTGTCGTGCCTTGAAAACTATATTTAGTCCGATTCCTCAGGAGAGGTGATTGGCCTACAATAGGGGAAGGACAGCGCTCAGTTTCTGGCCAGGCCGTGATGTCAGAGTGAGTCAGGGCACCCGGGGGAGCCGAGGGGGAACATCGGAGCTCTGGCTCTGCTCTGACGTCTCGGAGTCCACAGGTGGGTCTGATCCCAGACAGGAAATGTAACAGTAGTCAAGAGTTGAGACAAAACAAGAGCGTTGAGTTTAAAATTAGTTCATTCCTCACACTGCTGGCAATCAGGCCCATGAGTGGAATATGTCAGAACTTGTTGTGTCTACTGTGTTGTTGTTTAGCTCTCCAGCTGCTCAGTGTACAAGTTTTTCTCTTTCTGTAGATGGAGGATTTTGATTAGCTTTGCATCATGTGTAATATTGTTGTGTGAGTAATGCCAAGTACTTGCCTGAAGCTTATGTTTCATCAGATGGTGATAGAAAGCTGTGTTGAGATGGAAAGAGCACTCTGAAGGGCAGGACAACGACCTCTGACTAATGTCTCCACGTTTATTTGGAGGATTTACGCCAGTGCATGCTTACACAAACACACACTTGGATTCTCTCACACACACACACACACTCTTTGTGTCTCGCACACTCACCATGCCCGACCTCGCACCCTTTGCTGGCCATCTTTTAAAAAACACCCGATCTGGGCGGGGGCATTCTGAAACGTGGCGTGTGAATGGTTGGGATGGCTGGGAAATCCCTGGCATGCTTGGCACCTTGTACAGCTTTGTAGTTGACTAAAAGTGATGTACTAAAGTGATGTACAAGCATTGAGTATGTTTGTGACACAAATCTTCAATTTCCAGTGAAAAAGCTGCACTTAAGTGTCCAGAAATAGCAGCTCAATGTAGGAAATAGACTACAGCTCATGCACTGATTCTTGAATTAGGGGGGAAAAAGTAAGTTGACGAAAAAAGTAGTAAAAATGGGCCACATACTAGCATTATTTTTGGGATTTTCAACCATGTCTCACACCAGATGAAGTTTGCTCGTTGTCATCAAGATGGTCTATTTTTCTGAGCCTGATAACCCAGATAACCCTGTTGCTGTCATTAAAAGAGCCCAACAGGATTACTTTTAATTAGAACTGATAAGAAGCAAACTGGATCCCACTTGGGTCCATTTGGCTCCGCAAGTGGTTTTATCTCAACAAATAATAAGAGGCTGGTGTAGATCTGAAGTAGTATATGGAAATGATCTGTACACCTTACCTTTCAAATCCTGTTGTTTCTTCTTTGTTATCAGGCCCCGATCAGGTTTTTGTGGCCATATTCCGATGACCTGCCCACGGGTTACCAGCTCTTCAAAACTCTTTCTGTTTTTTTTGTGTGAATGTTGTAGCTGTATAGGCCTTTTGACATGTCACAGTAGAAAAAAGTATAAATAGTAAAAATGAATGATGACTGAATGCCATTTAGCTGCTTCAGTGTCAGGGTCCTCGTATGCTAGCTCACTGTCACACTGCTTACTGGGACACTTATAGGACGGAGCCATCGTTAATGTTATTAGTGACACCTGTGATTTTCCAACTATGACAAGTCAAAATGTCTGCAGACATTTTCAGTACCTCTATAGTATCTGCTCGAGCGCAGCTGATGGAAACCAAACTTGTGATATTTCAAATGTTTTTCTAAATGAATGGAAAAAAAAAAAGAGAGAATGGACAGAAAGCTCTAACACACACAACCACGCAGATGATGAATGCAGACGGACATTTTGTGTGCGTAGACATTTCTCCTCACACACAGGCACACGTCCACAAACATACAAGTACTCTTCATCCGTTACATCTGGCTCGGATTGGGGCCGGGCCATGTGAGCGCGGGGGCGTATTGGCAGACGGAAGGTGTTGGTTAGGCAAATACACGGCGAGAGGGAGACAGACAGGCAGAGAGAAATGGGGAAAATAAAAGGAGAGAGAGACATGAAAAAGGCGGACGAACAGACGGGACGGAGTGAGCATGTGTCTGAGAAGTGGATGACGCAGCAAGAAAAGGAGATGGAGGAGAAATCCCCCAACAACTGAGCCAGCTGAGGGGGCTGTCGCTGGACAGAGAGACAGAGAGAAATGGATGGATGGACAGCAGAGGGACATGTGTGGATATCATCCAGCATCAGTCACGCACAGAGAGAGAGAGAAAGACGTTTTGGGGGG
>LKNJ01004649.1:0-23661 GCA_002120245.1 Maccullochella peelii | reverse complement strand
CACCACACCCCCCCAACACACATACACAGACACCCTAACACACACACACTCACACCCTAACACACACACACACACACTGCACAGTAGAGTACACGTTGGACGTTGTGTGAAAGTTTTTAGGATTTATAGAAAACATAAACAGGAAGGGGTTTCACACAGACCGGTACGGTGACACCTGGTGGACTTCTGAAGCCCCGCCCCCTCTCACCTTGTCAGTCACAGCGTTCATCAACAAGTTCAGCCTATCGGCTTTCTGCAGGTACGTCTCCTCCTCCTCCTGAAGACACAGGAAAAACATTTCAAAATAAAAGTAAGATCTGCAGTCTGTGACATCAAAATAAAATACACATTTTTAGTCCAATTTCAAAATAAAACAAATATCCTGACTGCACAATGTAAAGGAAATCATTTTAAACTAATCTGAGAATTAAGGAAAATATGAAAATAAAATGATCCATGATCTATACCGCTGAGCTGATCCCAGGCGGGGCACACACTCAATCACAGGGCTGACAGACACAAACATTCACACGCACAGTCGTCAATTAACCTGCATGTCTTTGGATGGTGGGAGGAAGCCGGAGTACCCGGAGAGAACCCACGCAGAACATGAAAACTCCAGCCAGCCGGTGGGTTCGAACCCAGAACCCTCTTGCTGTGAGGCGACAGCCGATTTTCATTTTATTTTTAAAATAAAGACGTTGAAGCAAATTGGAAGAATGCTTTTAGATCCAATTTCAAAATAAAACAATGTTTTGGTCTAACCTAATTTCAAATTAAAAGACTTTTGGTCTAAAAGTGAAACAATCTCAGGATCTTGAAAACTTTGAAGCTAAAAGTCTCTGAACCCCTGTTAGCGCCCCCTACAGGCTGCAGAGTTCATTACAGACAACATCCTGATGCTTTGTCTGAACAGGAGTGGAGTTAAACATGTCGAGGAAAAATCATGGAGTCATTCATATCTAAAGGGTTCATGATGATTAATGATTGTTTCTGTCTGTTGATTTAGTTTCAAATGATGAATGAAGAAGTCGAGTCTGAATCCGTCTCCATGTAGTCAGAGAGTCTCCATCAGCAGCTCCTGGTTGCAGTGTACCCATGGCAACTATCACTGGATCACTGTGATACTGAAGAGAAGTTCTGCAGCCTCTTTTGTTCTTTCTGGACGTTTGTTCTTGACGGACATCTGAGATAATGATCTCCCCGGGATGTGGAAGTCTCACTGAATGATTCAACATGAGGTTCAGGTCTGTGGGTTCAGGTCTGACTCAGGACTCTGAGGAGGACTGTATCTTTGCCTCACGTCTCTCCCGCCACACCCCCCCTTCAACACTTCACCTGCTGACTCACCTGCGTGTAGAGTCCGAGTCGGACGCACACCTCTCCTGACTCTCCACCGTCAACCTCGGAGGCGTGCAGGTGTCGGCTGAAGCGCGGCAGAGGGACAGCGGGCCGACTGTCGGGTAGGAACATGTTAGCAGGAGCCGCCATGATGATGGCGTTCGTCACCGGACCTGAATACACAGACAGGAAGCGAGGACTGTGGTTAATGTCTCCGTTACCATGGAGACGGCACATCTCCGAACTATAACAACCATAATTCATTAGGTTAGACCAGTTTCATTATTGATCCATCTGCTCATTATTATTTCAATTAATCGATCATTCAAACAAACCGTGAAAAAGTCCGACATGACGTCTTCAAATGTCCAAAACGGAGACAAACAGAAACTCTGACACCAGAGAATCAGAGGGAGGTTGTATTGATCAATAGTGATTAACTTTGTCGATTGAGTAATTGATCAGCTGTACTGTAATCTGAAGATTTGACCTGATAACAAACATGATGGAAAATCTCGTCTGATTGGTTGTTTCTGTCTCCTGCTGAACAGATCAATGAGCTGTCAGCTGACCTGTGACATCAGCTGAATGAGGATGAAGACGGAGCCTGAAGGCAGCGAACAGCAGATCAAAGTGAGGAAGAATTTATTCAATATGTAACCTGAAATAACCTGAAAGAGAGAGAGAGAGACAGGCAGAGAGAGAGACAGACAGAGAGAGAGAGAGACAGACGGGGGGGGGAGAGACAGACAGAGAGACAGACAGACAAACGGAGAGAGAGGCAGAAAGAGAGAGAGACAGACAGAGAGAGAGACAGGCAGAGACAGACAGACAGAGAGCTAACAACAAGCTAAGCCCTAGCAATGGTTGCCAAGAAGTAGCATCAGCAGCAGCAGCAGAGCCCCATGGCTTCAACCACAGCCTGTACAGGAGAAGACATCTGCCCCCACTGACAACACCCACACCCTGCCAGACACCACCCCCACCTCCCAGCTGCCCCACCACTGACCAGTCACCTGAGGAGAAGCCCGCCAGCCCTGAACAGGTCCAGGACCCCCAGCCGAACCACACCATCACTGACATGTAGGTGAAATTCACAGAGTTGCAGAGAGAGCTGATCAGCGAACAGCCAAACCAGGACACCCCAGGACAGCAAGACTCCTCTACCATCAGCACAGAGCTGACCAAGCCGAGACAGGACAGAGACCACTACCGGAGAGAGCTCCCCACCCACAGATCAGCACTACCACCAGCTTCACCCCTATCCCATAGATCAAAACCAGCCCTCATCCCTCCAGGCTCCAACAGCCTGAGGAGCCAGCAGGAGAGAGTGTCAGAGTCACTCAGAGGAATGACAGAAAGAGTGCTTGTGTCAACCCTGCTCCCGAGAAAGGACTTCCACCCTGACACCATCCATAGGATCAACCCCCACCCTTGATGTTGACTGTCTCTACGACCAAGTCCATCTGTTTAAAGACACAGTCCCCATCTTCACCCAGACACTGAAAGACATCGCTCTCAACAGAGGCTGGAAGTTGTTGCACCACATCAGTCTCACATAAGATCACATGAGACCACGTGAAGTAGTGCACTGCTCTCTCCGGCACCATAATCTTAATGATATCCTGTAGGGTGTGCACGTTTGAGATCAGAGAGAACAGCGGACAAATTTCTCCTTGTGTGCGTGATGCAACCTGATTTCAAAATCACTTATGATTTTAAAACTCCTGCAGTCTGATACCTTTAGCCTTTAGACTATCAAATTACTGAAGAAGAGCTACTGGCTAAAATCCAGACCCTACAACCAAGGAAGACCAGCAGTCCTGATAGTATTTTAAATGAAAAGCTGAAATTTAGCAACCATAAGTTCAAAATTATCATAAATTATTCAAACTCGTTCTGAGCATTGGACATTTCCCTGACATCTGGAGCAAAGGAAGTATCACAACTCTTTAAATTTAATCCAAACAATTACCGAGGCATGTTTGTTGGCAGCAACCTGGGGAAGTTATTCTGCAGCATCCTAATCAGCCGACAGCAAGACTGATGTCCTGAGCAAGAGTCGGATAGGATTTACACCTACAGACCATACCTATTACCCTCCACACCCTCATTAATAAACACGTCCACCAAAACAAGAACTACATTTTCTCTTGTTTTGTAGATTTCAAAAAAAGCATTTGACTAAATCTGGCATAATGGTCTGTTCTTGAAATTTATAGAAAAAGGTGTAGGGGGGAAATCTATGATATCATTAAAACAATGCATACAAATAATACATGTGCTGTGAAAACTGGCAATATGGAAACACATTTCTTCCCCCAAAGTAGAGGGGTAAACAGGGCTGCAGTCTCAGCCCCACCCAGTTTAAAATTAACTTTGATCAATCGGCAGAATCACTGGAACAATCCCAAATCCCTGGTCTCCCCCTCTCTGACTGCTTTTTGCAGATGATCCAATATTGGTAGCGCCATCTAAAGAGGCATTACAACAGCACCTGGATCATCTGCAACATGTCTGTCAGATCTGGACCCTGACAGTTCATCTGAATCCACAGGACATGATGTTAAACAATCCCTCGTGCCAACAGGTGGTCAGATTTGCCTTGTTGTTGGGAGTGGTTGAAATCCTCAAATATCAACAAGCTAGTCCACTTCAGACCTCCATTCATATATTCTCTGGTTTCACTCTGGTGTTGGACCTAATGGTGATATTTGTCATTTCACATGTTAAAAATATATAACAAAAACCATCCGGAACATTCTTACTCGAGTTGTTTCTTTATTTTAAAATCTGAGTTTGAACTGTAGAAATTTACATTATAATAACAAAGTCTCAGCAGACTTTCCAGCTTCAGTTTAATAATCTGCTCTGATGTCCAGCTCGGATCATATTTCAGTCTTCATTACATCACTTCCAGTCCTCCTCCTTCATTGTGTTTATGTTTCATAATAAAGTTAATGTTTTTGGCCTCTGGCTTAAAAATAACTCCTCTGAAAGCTGCAGCCGACCTTCACTTTATTCTTTTATAGGACTCTTCAACTTTTGAACCTGACAGCTGATCACTGATTGGTCCATTACTGTCAGTCTTCTACAAACACACTGTGAATCATCTGCATCAAGGCTCTCTGAGCTCTGATTGAACAGATGGATCGGACTCGTTCTTCAGTCTGACGGGCAGACGGCCATCTGGATCACACTCAACTTCCTGTGATCAACCACCACTCAGGTGTTCCCTTTACGAGACATTCTCCTTTAAAACAACACTTTACATTTGTTGTTGTCGAGGTGCTCTGAGATTCGAACGGCGCTGTACGAGACAAAAATGGTTATTGAAACATTCTTTTGAAGCATTTTCTCACGTTTCTCGTCACCAGAAAAACTGCAGCTTCGGTCGTTTGTTCAGACACCTAAAATGTGCTGTACAAGATCTTGAACTTCCTTTACTGGAAAAAACACTGAACATAATCCAGGCAGCAATTAGATGTCCCATAATATTGGTTTCTTTGAACCATGACCACCATCTTTCTCCAAGTCGTTTTAGTACCACTAACTAAACTTTAAACTTGAGGTGGAGATCATAGTGTTGGTTTAATTTACAGTATTTGGTGAGAATACCAACTGAAAATAATCAGACACTGCTCTCATTAGCTTTGTGCGACTTCCATATAATGAAGTGCTAATGATAATGTTTTGACCAATTTCCTCTTTGTGCATCCTACAAACTGACAAACATCTTTCATCTGTGAACTGATGATTCTTCATCTTCAGTCGGTTGGTATTCAGCTGAATGTTTCAGCAGCAACACGACGACCGAGTCGAAGGCCAAATGAAAAACTGTCCATCAAACTTTCATCACATTACAAGTCTGACAGGAGAACAACCAGAAGAAACCCCCCAAAAACTGAAGACCTTTAAACTAAAAAAGAAAATATACTTTCTTCATGTATTTATTTGAATCTCCTGTTAGTACTTCTACGCCACAAGATTAATCATTAGAGCTACAACTAACTCATTTTCACTAAAAATGTATCTATAAAAATAATTCTGGAAATAAAGTTGTTTTAAATAGTCTATTCTGTAAAATGAATGACAAATGTTCCTCACTTGTTATCAAAATTGACAAAAACACCCACTGAAGCAAAGAAATATAAATATCAATATGATCAAAAATGACCAACATTATCAAGAATTATGTCAATGAGATGAATGGTTCCCGAGCTCTGTTAGATGGGCGCACCATCATAGAGGCAGACTGTGCAAAATGAAAAGGATTGTACCTGTGACATCCTGATTAGTGGAAACAAACTGCATTAGCCAAAGCCCGCGATAAAGACCTCAAATTAAACAGCACTGTTCTCTGCAACCAGAGTGCCTCACAGAACCACAGCCTGCTCAGACATCCCAAACTGGACATGTACTTCATTAAGTTCTTCAAGTTCTTTTAAAGGATTTTACTGTAAAATATTAAAGCTGCTCTACTTCTGATTTGTCAGTAAAATATTGAAGCCGCTCTGAGTCTCTCTCTCTGGGTGTGTCCTCTGAAGGAAAACTCTGGATTCTGTCCTGCAAGTTTCTGAAGGAGTTCTTGTTGGCCGGTCCAGGTCAGATGGTCTTCACAGACTTCACTGTGATGTCAGCAGTGATGTGGACTCGTGGAGATGAAGCCTCAGCTGTGAGCCTGGTCTCTGGTAGTGACTGAAGGAATGAGATGGTGGATCCAAGCAACTGAGACGAGTTTCCTCTGAGGGTGTGTGGACTGAGCCACAGGTCAGGTCCAACAAAAAGCAAAACCTCAGTATAAATGTACTGTACTGCAACCCTTCCACCTTAAATTTACATTTCTATACCAAGAAACAGTTTGGCAGTCTTTCCATGTTTCCAGTTGATGAAGTGTTTCGTTCTTGTACCAAACAGCGAATGTCGGGAGAGGTCAGGGTGAGCTGCTAGACAGCAGAGATTGGAGTTCCCGCCCTGAGTCCCACCTGTTGTCAGGTCAGGTGTATGTTGCGTTCACATCACATCACAGCTGACAGTGAACTGAATGACGACTGAATGATCTGGGTCTCTGCTGTTAAAAACCTCTTAAAATGTCAGCAGAGAAATAATTCACATGTTTGACTAAGAAACTGCAGCACATCACTGACAGACTCATTAACACTTCATCAATACTTATTGATCAATGTGCGATCAGTCGGTATCGTTCTGATCCAGAACAGACTGATTGCTGCTCCTGTTGTTAAAAAGAATGTAAAAGTATTCACCGTGTTGTTTCTAAATTCTCAACATTTATAACTGAAATTGTGTCCACGACGACATGTGAGCAACCTGTTCCAAAGAAGCTTTAAATCCTCACAAACATGAGAACAACATCAATTGTTGTGATGTTCAGAAGATTAGATGTGATTAAATGTGTAGCAACCAATAAAAGCAGCCACCTGTTTAAACCACACAAAGGAACCTGCAGCAGCAGAAGCTTTAGTCTGCCCAGCCTCCACTTCAATCTCTCTAAAAAACATTTCCATTCTTTCAACATAAACAACTCTTGATTTCCAGCTTATCAGAAGGAAGCCACAAAGACAGAGCAGGTCTCTGCTCTGCCTTCAATCAGTAAATCAGCAGCTGAGCTGACGAGGTGACGCTCTGCCAGACTCATTTCACGCCAACAAAAGCTCCGAATCACAACATGTGGGAGTCGATTTACTGACGCTCAGAGAGCAACAGCCTTCAGTCCTCTCAGAAAACACTCAAATCCCCCCACAATGCAAACTGAGTCTAGTTTTGTTTCTCCTGAGGGAGGTTTTCCTGCCTCGGCCTACTGTCACTCCAACTTCCTGTCTGGGGACTTTTCAAATTAATTTCCCTCAGATTACCTCGAGGATCAATTTAAGACGACAAGCCACTCGAGGAACAGGAAGATGTTTGCAGTAATGACTGAGAGAGCTGCGTCACGCTTACTGATGAATCCACTGACAAACGTTTGATGATTAAAAACAGGAGGCTGCTCATTTACATACTGAACGAAACGGGTCAGATCAGTTTGAACCTGGCTGACAGAGCAGACCATCAACAGACCACTGAAGCCTGATCATGTGTGATGGACGACTTCCTCACCGGTTCATTTTAAATCCTTTCAAAGTGCTTTTTGCACTCAGCTGCAGCAGTGAGGAATTGAACCCTTTATATCCTGCCGTAGATGATCTGCTGCCATCACAGCCAGTGTGTTAATGTCTACCGGACGCCTGATTTGGGTCTGATAGTCAGTTCTATTTTGGAAATTAACAAATGAAAACAACAAATCTTACTGACCCTTTCCTTTTCTGCTTGGTTTATCTTGGTGAACGTTTTCTACCTGAAAAGATTCAGGACGTTTCTTTAAAGTTGAAGCTGAAGGTCACCTTCACAGGTTAAAATGACAAATATCATCTGGACAGATTGTACTAGCTGCAGATAATAAACATTAATTCTTTAACAGCTAAAAATGAACTTGGGGAAAAAATTACTGCCAGGTGAGCTCACAGGTAAAGAGAGAGAGAAAGAGAGACAGAGAAGTGTAGCTAGCGGACCTATTAGCTTTAAAGTTTAAATAAAGCTTCATTAGCTTCATTAAATCTCCTACTCCTGGCAGTCCAAAGCTCCTGTGCTAGCTGTGTAAACACCAACACTCCCCCCAGTGCTCCGAGCTCCCAGTCCGGGTAGAGTCAGCTGGAATTAATATGTCTGCTAGCTGCACGGCTAACTGAGCTAACTAGCTAACTGCAGCAACAGCTAGTAGTTAGCGGTCTGTGCAGCGGACAGGTCTGCTTCAGAGCTGTGTGTGTGTCTGAAGACGACGAGAAAAGGGGGTGGGCAGTGGGCGACTTTGGAGGCGGGATGTAGGCTGCCGACCCAATCAGAAGTTAGAAAAGATACTGGTATTTTATATGCTATTTTTCTATTGTCAGGTTTGGGTGGGCTGAGCCCACCCCTGCCCATAGCCACCGCCGGCACTGCTGTTAACACATGCGGCGTATATGACGGGAAAATGTCATACAGTGTTGGGAAACGCACTGTAACAACATTAACATATAACAGTATAGTGCTAGAGCCCCACTAGCATTTGAAATAGCCTAAATATAAAATACTAAGCTGTATAAAAACAAGCGTTCCAAGAACATCTGACCTCTATCTCCTGCAGCGCCTCACAGGTCAGGACTCCTCTGCAGCTCTGATACATTTAAAGTAAGAAGTTAAGAAAGATAATAAAACAGTAGGACCAGAAATGTGTCACACCATTTAGGACTGATAGGACCCCGAGTCGCGTGATAAAAAAGGCCCAGGACATTTCAGGACAAACTGACTGATAATTGAGATGTTCTGGACAAAGGTGTACAAACATCTCTGTATTTAGTGAAACCGCATCATCCAGACATTAAAGATTGAGTTTCCTGAAGCTGTGAGGTCAAACTGCTGAAGTGTCCTTGAGCAGGACTCTGACCCTCCACCTGTGCCTCATTCACAGTCAATAAAACGATGCTCCGGTCACCATGACGACACTCCATGAATAATTCGCAGAGAGACGGAGACGAGGAAATAAATGAGGACAGTCAGATATCCTCCCTGTGTCATGTCACAAAATATCCTTGTGATACTTCCTTTTACTAAACCTTCGGTTTAAACTAAAACGGTTCCCAAAGCGCTTTATAGATTGGTCTGATTCACCCATTCTCTCACACGCACACACACACACACACACACCGATGGTGATTTTAACTGATGAACAACTTGGAAATCAAACTGAGTCTGAATAAAATTAAAAACACACTTTTGGATTCAATAAGACATCAAACACATCAGTGTGTTCATGTAAAAAAAAACTGATATCTTTTCAGACTGTGATGATGTGATGAAAATTAAAAGATATACTGCTGCCTTATTCTTTATGGGTAGTCCAGGTTGGTTTTTAACGCATTACAAGGTTTCCTCACTTCAGCATGTTCTCACTGTTGTAAATCAAAAATAAAACACTTCAGCAGTAAAACTCTTCCTCTCTGGATAAAACCACAGTATTGGTGATGGAAAACGGAGGTTTGTAGTGAAAAGTGAAAGTATATTCCTTGCTTGTTGTGGCAATAGAAACCGACTCATTATCTCCCACTCAATTACAAATATTGATCGGCTGCTTGGCTCCGGCTGCTGGAATTACACTAATGGTCTAAATGTGGTCCAACATGGAGACATAAATCAGAATGAGAGTGTGTTAGAAGCGGAAGAGCTGCCAACACACTGCAGATACTCCCAGAGAAAACACCCTGCAGCCACACTGACTGAGAGGGTTTACACTGAACACCTGGACTCCCCTGAACACAACATCTAGACTGACAGGGATTCACCTGAGGAACACACCTGGGCCAAGAAGAGCAGTGTCTTTGCAGAGGTCTGGGGGTTAACTGTAGAGGTCTGGGGACTAGTTGCAGTGGTCTGGGGAGTAGTTGCAGAGGTCTGGGGGTTAACTGCAGAGAGTAAATGCAGCGTGTTGTGTTCAGGTGTCCTTGGTGCTGTACTGTTTAATGCAGCGTGTTGTGTTCAGGTGTCCTCGGTGCTGTCCTGTTTAATGCAGTGTGTTGTGTTCAGGTCTCCTTGGAGCTGTCAGCCTCTCCCAGTCACTCGGGGAATAATGAAGATGAAGAGTGGTTCAGACGATGTCAGAGCTGGTTGTAGAGTGAAGAGGTCTCACGCTGACGCCTCCGGCAGAGCCCGATGTTTCTTAATAACAGTTGGAGAGATTTGACACGTTGAGACTCGACAGCCTCAAGGAGACAGAAACATTCGGCTCTGAAGCGCTGCAGATATCAGACTGTGGAACTGATTCATATCTTTAATTTCTCACTTTCCTGCTGGCCATCATGAACTCTGACTGAACCTCAAACTTTATATCCATTTATATACAGAGCTGAAGAGTTACAGAGGTGACAGCCTTTTAAAAGACAACTGATCAACTCTGGATGTTATCAGCGATTTGATTATTTTTGATTCAGTAATCAATAACAGACAATAATGTGTCCAAATGTCCATCTTTAAATTAATGACTGTTTCTTCAGTCCAGAAACATAAAGAGATCTATTTCTAATGAAACAGAGAAAAGAAAGTGAAGAATCTTGAACCAGACAATGTTTGAAGTTTTTACTGTCGACTGATTTCAAAATCCTGACAGCATTGCAGTATTTCCCACACATGGGCTACATCAGGGCAGCCACTCAATGTGTATTGATTAGGGATGTAAAGATGAACTGAAACGTATCACAAAACAGGAATTGGAATTTGGCTTCCAGCTGAGCGTAGAACTTGCACAGACTTTCATTCTTTCTCCCATGGTGCAGAAAAATGGATATTGAGCAACCAGTCATGTCAACATTAATTTGACCATTCATTACAGTTCAGATTTTCAACTGTAATGAATTGTAATTTTATAGTTGTATTAGATGAATGAGTATTTATATGCTGATGTGTGCTTGTAGATGTGTCTGTATAACTGTTAGTGTGTCAGAGACTATGTAATGATGTTGCATGTAAATACATGTTTTAGTGTCTGATGCTTGTTCTGTGTGGACCTGCCCAGGGAATGTAGATGGAAATTTGCTAACAGCTAAATCTGGCATAAATCATCTCTTCTCATTTTGAGATTAATGTTTTTGTGCATGGTCCTTGTTTAATACAGATTAATGATGATAATAATAATAATAATAATAATAATAATAATCAGAGGCTCAGTGACCTGGGGTGCGTGTTTGGGGAACAGTAAGGTGCCCTTTAATAAATCCAGACTTCTATTGATCAACATGTGAAACTCATGAAGCTGGTGCTTCTCATTACGTTTTATGGTTTTGGTCATTTTTATTGTATCATTGTAAACTCTTTGTTTTGTGCTGTTCTGTGTATATTTTGTGTTGAGTTTTGTGTATTTGAAATGCCCATGTAGGGATATTAGCTTGTGTAGTAGTATGTGACATTGGTTCACGCTATATAAAATAAAAATTTAAATGAAATGAAGTAAATTTGGTTCAAATTTGGTAGGAAATTACAGTGTCATATGAACTCTTCATATTAAAATGAAACAGGAATTTGAATTAGATTGTTTCTACAGCAACGTCATATTTTAGGTTGTATGAACTTTTTATTTTTATTTCACCAACTTCTTCCTTTAAAATTGTTTTTGTTTCAGTTTACTGAGTTTTTGCTCCTTTTTCTTTAAATGGTTTGAATTTTAAAAGATATCACTGAGATTTAAAGATGAATTTTGACCTTGGAAACAATTTCACCACAGTTTATTTAGAATCTGTCCTGGAGCTTTCAGTCATATCACATGATCTTCTTTAGCAGATGAATGTTGTAAGACTTTTAGTTCATTATGCTTTAAATATTTAGGTCAAAAACGTTCACCTGATGAAGATCATGTAATATGATCAAGAGCTCCAGAACAGCTACTAAATGGACCTTGTGGTGAGATTGTTTGCTCAGCAGCTATTGCTAAAGAATCAAAGTGAATGACTATGGTTGCTGATATTTCATCATATTATGTTTTTAAATCTCTGGATAATGAAGTCAATTGTTTAATCTTGTTATAATCAGGTTGTGATTTTAAAATGAAAGATATAAATAAATGCTTCTGGTATTTTCCCAATATGCAGACGGATGTGAAGCAGCTGGATCTGTTCTGCTGAGACGAATCGGTTTGAAGCGCTCCCGTCATGGAGGATGAAGCTTTTTCTTTTGACAGTCTGGTTCTTTGTGAACAGCGTCGGCGGCTGCATGAAGAAAGTCCGAAAACGTGATGGAGGCGGGGGACAACCACGAGTCCATCCAGCCAAAGGAGGGATTATTGTCTCCTGAAAGTCCGTTTGAAGTAAGGAAGCCTTCAGCGCAGAGAGGATTTGGTTAATTACAAAGTGCCAGTCATGATCACGGCAGGGCGTTTCTTCTTCATGTTCCTGTCAGCCGTAGCACGATCACTTATTATGAATGAGACGGAAAAGTAAAAGCTCCTCCGGAGAGATGGAGGCCAGTGAGTCAGAAGCTTCATTAATAAACTAGAAGCAGCAGCAGAGACAAGGAATCATTTCACCTACAGAGGTTAAATTCACCTTCACCTCCAGAGACTCTCTGAAACATGAGGTCTGACCCCATTCAGTCGAAAGGGATTTACATGAGTTCAACACGTTGTTCCTGCCAACAGTGCAGACGCAGCATAACAACAACAGCAGCAGTAACAACAGCAGCAACAACAGCAGCAGCAACAAACAGCAACAGCAGCAGCAGCAGCAACAACAGCAGCAGCAACAGCAGCAACAACAACAACAGCAACAAACAGCAACAACAACAGCAGCAGCAACAACAACAGCAGCAGCAAACAGCAGCAGCAGCAGCAACAACAACAACAGCAGCAGTAGCAGCAACAACAGCAGCAGCAGCAGCAGCAGCAGCAACAACAACAGCAACAGCAGCAGCAACAACAACAGCAGCAGCAACAACAGCAACAGCAACAACAGCAGCAGCAACAACAGCAACAGAGACTTGACAGTTAACCCTGTATAACCCTAATTAGCTGTGTTGTGCTTTTATTGTGTAGGAGCTGGGGTCTTTTATTGTGAAAGAGTAGCATTCTGAATGTATAGACTAATAGACCAGTAGGACCAGCAGGAAAAACCAGGACAGACTCAGTACCAGCGTTGAGGTCCCTTTGAGCAAGGCAGGGCCAGTGATTCGAACGCACTTGTTTCTTTAACTGCCTTGACGAAAAAAAACAAAAGAAAGACCACAGCTGATATTTCGTGAGGTCACCAGAGGATATCTGTTCATTATCTGGCTTCACTAAGTCCAACAAATGCGATCACACTAAGCGGTCACACAACGGTGGTTATCAACCCGGTAAGTCAACCCACGGTTTCCTAATCTAACCATGAGCGCATTCACATAAAAGGGGCGGGGCTTGCAGCATGTGAAGCACTGAGCTCCTCTCTCCTCCTCTCCCTCTCTATCTGTACGCACTCTTATCCCATTTATGCTTGTTACTAACTCGACTGCTTCCCTTTCTCTTCTCTCCTCTCTCTCTCCCCTTCTGTTGCTTTCTGCAAGTGTTTCTGCCTCCAGAGCTGTGGAGTCTGGATCTGTGGTCGTGGAGCCGCAGAGTCTGGATCTGTAGTCGCGGAGCTGTAGAGTCTGGATCTGTGGTTGCGAAGTTGCGGAGTCTGGATCTGTGGTTGCGGGCCACCTGCTGCCCCCATGTTCCTGCTCGGCGGCTGCTGCTGCTATTGTTGTTATTGGTCTAATTATTAGTATTACTATTATTATATTGCTATTAGTATTATTTTTATTAATATTAACAACAATACCATTAGCACTGCTATTACTTTACATCTGTATGTAGAACTGGACTGTACTACTGTATGTTCTCTCTCTCTCTCTCAACCCAACCGGTTGAGGCAGATAACTGCCCACCCAGAGCCTGGTTCTGGTTCTGCTCGAGGTTTCTGCCTGTTAAAGGGAGTTTTTCCTTGCCACTGTCTCCTAGTGCTGCTCTTGGTGGGAATTGTTGGGTCTCTGTAAACATAAAGAGTCGGTCTAGACCTGCTCTGTATGAAAAAGTGCCCTCAGATAACTTATGTTATGATCTGGCGCTATATAAATAAAACTGAATTGAATTGAATGTGACCAATCACAAACATGACAGGTGTGCTGGCAGCAGAGCAGCATATTTTACCAACAAAGAGCAAACTATAATATACGAAGAAGTAAAACATCATCCAGGCTAAAAGCAGCACAGCTGCAGCTGCTGAATGCAGGAAGGACAGCTGGACTGTGTGAATGTGTTAACAGGGTTATAACATCACTGCTCCGTCATTAGTATTACTTCAAATCAATGTGTTGCTTAAATGTATTCTTATGGCGTGTATGCCAGTTTTAGCCTGATTCTTTCAGCTGCAACCCTGACGGCGTCAAGCGGAGCAAATAAAAAATAAATATAAAAACATAATTCAAAGCGGTCAGTAGGTTTACTGTCATGTCTTATAAGTACAACAAGTCCAAGGCTTTAGTGCTTCAGTCAGTCTCTGTTGTAGGATGATAGAGATACAAAAGCGCAATGAAATGGCTGACATTTCTTGCAAGAAGCTGACACAGATAAGTCAGTCCCTCTGACGATAAACTGTATCTGTCATATAAAAAGAGTTCCTCTCACGATCTGCGCACCGAGCTCCACGGGACCTTCTATTGGTGATGCCATTTTCCAAGAGAATTGATTGGTCAGTAGGCGGGGCTCTTATACGTGCCATGGCAATGAACCCCGGTAACAAGTGAACCACTGTCGTAACCCTGAAAACCCAGAGTTAAACCTGAAGTTACCTCGCTAACCCCAAATCCTGTTTCGTAGTACAGGCCTCTGGACAGTCTAAACCAGGACGGCCTAAACCAGGGCGGTCTACAGCTGGACTGTTTGGTTGGTTAGTTTAAACTGCAAGAAACGCATATTTCTCCAATATCATTGCTGAAAGTCACCACAATCCCAAAATATTTTTCAGAACTATTGAACATGTTGTTGCTGGTCCTAAAAATAACTAATTCCCTGATCATTCATCAGAAACGTGAGAAGTTTGCAACATGCTTTACTGCTAAAATTGAAACTATTAGGAATCAGATTCTACCACAGACTTGTAACTTTAATATTACCCACACACCTACAGTCCCACTCACCTCTTTTGAATTAATCTCTCTCCAAATGAACTACTGGAATCTGTCTGTCAACTGAACTGCTCTTCATGTCATCTATTGGGACACAATCCCAACCAGACTCTTCAAAGAGGTCCTACCACATCTCTTTCCAATTGTGCTTTCCATCATTAACAGTTCACTAACAACTGGTTGTGTACCGTCTTTTTTCAAGCAGGCTCTTGTGGAGCCTCTTCTCCAAAAAAATTATTTAGATCCTGATGCAATGAACTATAGACCAATCTCCAAACTCCCTTTCTGTCAAAGATCTTGTATACAAACAATTAACTGCCCATATGAACCATAACGATATTTTTGAAAAATTCCAATCTGGTTTTCGAGAAAAACACAGCACTGAGACTGCTCTACTTAGGGTGACCAACGATCTCCTCCTTGCTGCTGATGCTGGTGAAGGGTCTGCTCTGATTCTTCTGGACCTCAGCTCTGCTTTTGACACAGTAGACCACAGTACCTTAATCTGCCGTTTAAAAGACATCGTAGGAGTTACAGGCACTGCTCTTAAATGGTTCAACTCTATGTGTCAGTAAAACCAGGATCCCCCAGCAGTCTGACTTCTTTACAGACCTGTCTAAAGGATATCAAATGCTGGATGTCTAATAACTTCGTCCAACTCAGTGACAAAAAAATCAGAAATAATCTTATTTGGACCATTAGACACATCAGACTTCAGAAACACATTTCTAGAAATCTAGGAGTTAACTTTGATTCCAATTTAACTTTCGATCAGCATGTAAAGAAGGTAGTGCAGTCCTGTTTCTATCAGCTTTGAATTGTTTCAAAAATCAGATAATTTCTAACATTTTCTGACTTGAAGAAAGTTATTCCTTCTTTTTTTTTTTTCAAGAATTGATTATTGTAATTCACTCTTCACCTGCCTAAACAGTAAAGCTCGCTCACGCCTTCAGATGATCCAAAATGCTGCAGCCAGACTTAACTCGAACAAACAAAAGAGACCACATAATCCCCATTTTAGCCTCTTTCCACTGGCTTCCAGTTCACTTCAGGATTGATTTTAAGCTTTTACTCATCACTTTGAAAGCACTACATGGTCTAGCCCCATCGGTGAACTGTTATCCCCTTACCTGCACGCAACCTCAGATCTCATAACAAAACTTTGCTAACAGTCCCACGAGCAAGACTTAAAACTAAAGGAGACTGCTTTTTCTGTCAGGGCCCCAAAACTCTGGAACAGTCGTCCTGTTGAAATCCGTCTCGCAACCACAGTGACTTCTTTTAAATCACTATTGAAAACAAATTTTTTATGAACTTGCTTTTTTTGCGTTAACTGTTATTTCGTCTCTTATTTCTTTCTTTTTTTGAGTTTCTTCTGTTATGGTGTATTATGCTGTATTATTTGTGAATTTGGTTTTGAAAGGTGCTATATGAATAAAGTTTATTATTATATTATTATTATTATTATTATTATTATTATTATTATATTAGTTTTTTGTCATTGGTGATGTCATAATGAGGAGGGGAGGCTTACCTTTGTGGGCGAGGCAGCGAATGCTTTGTTTGCTTTGGACGTCCCAGAGTCGAACCGTCTCATCATGTGACCCAGAGAGGAGGAGAGTCCCGTCCATCGACACCGAGAGACATGTCACCAGGTTCCTGAGAGAGACATTCCAACTAACTTCAGGTCACTTCAGAAGTGTTGCCTCTTAAATCACCTGAGCCAGAGGACGGAGACGATGATAATAAAGCCACATGAAACTACAGAGGACCAGAACTGAGACGCGAGGAGCCATGTTGGCTGAAAACAGCCTGATGTCTCTGTCGTGGAGCAGTATATAAATAAAACTAATAAGCTACAATAGCTTCCTCCATTTTGGACTCTCAGGAAGGCTAGCTACTGGTTAACGGAGTGGATTCACCAGTTCACCAGAGTTGAATTTGATCGACATGAATTAAACCAACTTCGCAGAGTATTTAGGCAACTTGTTGCATTTGAATAAATCTGAAATAATTATGAGCTACTTGTTATTTGTTCAGACGTAATTTTTTTTATATCTGTCCTACAAAGTATGAACCCTGTCTTCCTTCTCCGATCGTAGGAAAAATCTGTCTGTGGTGAATAAATAAAAAGAGTATCATGTAAAAGTGATTTTCTGTTACGTACCAAGCTGTTAAAATATAAACTGTTTAGAATAAACTTCATTTCAATGAATTCATCTTTATTTGAATGGAATAAAAACACACTTTATGAGTTTTCCTCCTTGAGTAAACGCCTGTTGTGGTCTCACCTGTGTCCTTTGAAGACCTGGTTCCCGTCGTTGTCAGATTGGAAGGATTTGTCCCGACTCAAACTCTGCAGATGAAACACAAACAGTTGAAACAGTTAATCTTAATCGACACAAGCAGCAGCTCAGCCTCATTAGTTTCTAGCTGGTGTTCTTCTTCAACTTCCAGCCTGTGTTTCTTTTTTTATTGGCTCTGAGTCATCTCTAAACGCTTTGACTGATTCCTTTAATTACATCAATTACAGATCGTGTTGCATCAGACGAGTCGGCAGAGAGAGGCAGTCTGAAGACGACCAATAAAGACGAGTCGGCAGGGAGACAGTTTCCTCACCGCCAGCCGACATGATATATAACAACACGACAAGATTAAAGACTGACCTCAGACCTGCTGATCAGCACTAACTGTACACATGTCTCGCTGTCCACATGTCTCGCTGTAGATGAAAGTATGTGATCAGCACACTCTCTCTGTACACTTATGTCTTTCTACTGTCCCCACATGTGTCTACCGTTTTATTAAACTAAGATCAGCAGTAGCTCCGAGTTCAGCTGCTAGGAAATGAAAAACGCTCTCATTCAGGTAAACAGCTCCGATACATTAAAGGTGAGTAGCAGAGAGGACGCACACTGACTGAGAATCTGACAGCAGAACCATCACAACTGGTCTGTTTTTACCAACACGAGGAGGAAACCATCATTAAGAAAGCTTCAGAAAATGTCAGGAAATTAAAATGACAAATAATCTGACGTCAACATGTTTGTGTTACGGCTGGTGAAGAGATAAGGATCAGGGGTCTCAACAACAAAAATCCAATATCGGTCCGGTTGTACTGAATTAGCAATTGGGCAAAGAGGGCAACTGCATTGGGGCCCCAGGACCCCAGACCTCTGGTTTATAGCATGTCACTCAGTTGTTGGTCATTTGTAAGAGGCTCCCTATGATCAAGATCTAGTATCAAGTCCTTTATTGTTCCAGTTGATAAAACACACCCAAATCAAGGTCTACTTACAGACTTTTTCCTGAGCTTTTAACCATATCTCACAGTCCTATGACACTGTTTAAAGCTGCAGGAAAAGCTAGTAAGTGGACCTTGGTTGGGATTGGTCTGTCAGGTCACGAATCAACTTTCATGTTAATCTAAATAGTTTAAGTTGATGTAGGTAATAAAGGAATAGGTAAATCCCACCCTGAACAGGTTCTAGTTATTATTATCACATTATAGTGTAGAGTTGTCAGTTGAACGAAAATTGACAACTACTCTGAATAATCAATAATTGTTTGTAATTTTTTATTTTAAGTTTGTAAAAGTAATTTGTCTTTTGGCTTCTCTAGTGTGTCAGATTTTGTCTTTTATATTAAAGTAAACTGAATCTGAATCTTTAGGTTTTGGACAGTTGGTTGGACAAAACAAGACATTTGAAGATGTCACCCTGGACTCTGAGAAACTGAGATGGGATCTGAAATTTATAACAACAATTAATTAATCAAGAAAATAGTCTGCAGATTAATTGACAAAAAAAAAAGTAGTTGCAGCTCTGGATCGCTCTGTTTCAGTTTAAGTGATATTTGTAATCCGAGGAGCTTCAGTAGCTTCAGTTCAGAGTACAGAGATTGAAATGTCCTCAGAAACTGAAGACAGAGTCATCAGTTCAGGGGAGGATGTGGGTGTTTATGGAGGACGAGCTCTCTGGTTTGTTTGGAGGATTAACTCGCAGAAGCTTTAAAATGTAAATCTGCTGTGAAAAGAAACAACAGTGTTGAGTCAGAGAAGAAAAGACGGAGACGATGGAGATGAATGAATAAAGAGACGAATCATCAGAAACACCAGATTTATCCTCATCCACATAATTACACATCCCCTCTTTGCATTAACTCAAATATTATCTGTTGTAGTTTTTCCTTAAAGAGCAGACTGAACAGACGGGATCGTCTCAGACTAATGAGCTCATTACGATCCAACAACAAACTGTTTAAATACTAACATCTGTAACACCGTCACTGTTTTAGGGTTTGTTTTAAGATAAACTCTCTGGAGAGCAGCACTGAAAAGCTATTCTGCTGAAATAAAGTAAAACTAAGAACTCAGATCTGATCCGAACAGTGTGAACAGTCTCAGAGTTAAAGTTGCAGGGTGGAACTTTTGTCTCCCCCTTCTGGCAGTGAGAGTACTTACACAAACACTGTTGATGCGTGCTCATGACGTCTGCGTACAGGGGAGCTCGCTCAAATTTCCACAGTTCCAAGACAATAATCTGTTATTTAGGTAGAGTAAATGTAATAGCTACATAGCCTACTCCAAATATTTTACAAAGACCAACCTGTCCAAGAGCAGTAAGGCCACATCCTGTCTGCCCTCAGTCCCTGCTCTTCTTTCAGCCTCTCCAACCAGGAACAGCTGCACCAGTACTTATCCCTGTTTGTTTCTGTTTCTGACTATAATCCTTCCTCTGAACACCCAGTTTCTGTTTTATCTGGAGAATCAGAAACTTTTCTTGGAGCTTCTCAGGTTTTTCCTTCAGACTCCTAGTTGCTATAGCTGCTCCGTCAAACCAGAGCCATGTAGAGAGAACTACCTGAAGTCTACGTGGATCATGTGACCATCATGCATTTTGAACTTCTGCTTACGCGACTCACTACATGGCTGTGGGTTTACTGCCGGTGCTCCAGCGTGGGAATGTCTCCACACACACCAGATTTAAAAACTCCGGTATACTGCCAGATACAGAGAGATTTACCTGCCGGTGATCGGCTGAATCAGCATTGTGTGACCTCGTCTGGCAACGGTGTGAATGTAACGGACGTCATTATATGGAAAAGTCCCAAACTCTAGTTTTAAACAGTCAAACCAACAGATTTATCTGAAGATAAACAGCACTGATTTAAGATCAGACTGTTAAACATGTTCAGACTGCTGAATAACTATGTTTATTTCTTAAACACATAAGACACTGTTGATATGTAGGATGTAGCACCTACAGTATAGGATGGAGGACGTACAATGGTGGTTTAGGATGTAGGCTGTAGAATGGGTGTAAGATGCAAGCTTGAGGAAGTAGATTATAAGATGTAGGATGTAGTTTGTTCAGAGCAGTTTGTTCTTTGTAGGACATAGGATGCAGTTTATAGAACGTAGAATGTAGTTTGTTGGACGCAGGATATAGTTTGTAGGATGTAGGACGTAGAATATAGTTTGTAGGATGTAGGACGTAGGATGTAGGACATAGTTTGTAGGCTATAAGATAGATGATGTAGGCTGTGGGATGGTAGTGTGTTTAGATGAAGGACGTAAAGTGAGAAGTGAGTCTCACCTGGCTGCACAGAGACACCTGGAAAATGTTCCCGTCACTGCCTCCACAGAACAGGAAGTACTCGCAGGGGTCAAAGGTCACAGACATGATCTCCACGTCAAACAGGACAGACAGGAGCAGCTCCCCTGAGGACAACTCCCACACCTGGACAGAAGGAGACAGACAGAACAGGTCTGTAAATAAGCATCTCAGTGACTCAGATTATTTAAAACACAAACCAGCAGCGTCTCTAAAGTTCTCTGCAAAGTTTCAGAGTTTGTCCTTTCGGTGAAAACATCACAAATCTCCTCATCATCAGAGAAAATCACAGTGGACAGGATATCTACAGAATGTGTGAATTCACTATATATCTATACAGCTTTATATGCAAATTATTGTTTATCTGTATAACATACAGTCATATTTCATATGCTTTTCATTTTACTTATTTGTGTTATTGATTATTTAGTTCTGAGATGAATCAACATTTATTTTAGGTATGTTTTACGTTGTCGTGTTTTAACACATTGTGTCAGTAACTTTCCACTGCAGGAACTAACCAACCTGTAACCTGGTTCTGCTCAGAACTAGAACCTTTAAGAACCTTATGGGTCTTTGAGGTTCTTGTTGTTGTTTTACAAACCAGAAGGTTTCAGACATATGTCATTAAAGCTGCTTTTCTCTGCTGCAGCATTGTAATCCTTTATTTTTCATGTAAATAAAGTTTTATATGAGAGAAAGAGAGAGGGGTATAGAGAGGTGTAGTTATGGTGACAGGATGGGATTCGTCTCTGTTGCCAGCTTACCTTTGACATCTGCCCCCACCCTCAGTGTAATAGAGCTGCTGGCTCTGCAGAACACAGACTGTGTTTCTGTTCCAAACTCCATTTAAAAATCTGATAATTTAAAGTGTGAGCAGCATCGACGCCTCGGCTCGTGTTCAACAGCTCCTGACCATCAGTTATGATGTCACAGTGAGCTGACGTGTCATTACTGAGACTCCACCTCCTGTGATTTATGTCAGAGGGGATTTTACCAAAATTAAAAAAGGATTTGAGGACAACGAGGAGACGCTCTGTGTTTAAAGATATTAATCATTTTGATCAGAGGTGATCAATGACCTCACAGTCACACCATCTGATTGGTTAAAAACAGGTTTCAGTGCTACTTCACAAAATACTCACTGAATACTAAAATAATAATGTATATACTCTGTAGAACACTACATACAGTACATAAAAACATATATACATCAATCTGTTTTAATAAATCATCTTTCAGCCTTCTGTGTATGTAACAAGAAGGTTTCCTGAGAGGCCACACCCCCTGCTGGATATTAGAGGTGTCAGAAAACACCTCAGGTGAGTCGTCAGAAAACACCTCAGGTGAGTCGTCAGAAAACACCTCAGGTGAGGTGTCGTGAACACCTCAGGTGAGGTGTCGTTAACACTGCAGAGGTCAGTCTGAACAGAAACACTCAGTTTTCTCTTTTCTTCATCACAAAAGTTCCTTCAGTCCTTTAATGAATCAGAACAAACGCAGCTGGACGTCAGCAAACATCTGTCAGTGACGTCACTCTGAACCTTCACCTGCTGCTGTCTGTTGTTTCTTGATATCACCATTTGAGCCGATCTCATCCACCTGGTGGCCAAACAGGTTTCATCCTGTCTTGTTACCTGTTTATCTACAGCAGCTATTTATGTAACCTCAGAAGAACTCAGCTCAGGTTTAGCTAAACCAACCTGTTGTACCTGTGCAGGTGTTATAACTCTGTCTTACCTTGACAGTTTGGTCTAAGGAGGCAGTGGCGACTCTGGCCTGAGCTCCCATCAGGCCACAGTGCAGGTCTGTGATTGGTAGAGAGTGACGAGAAAGGATGTGCCGCGGCTCAGGGGTGTGGCTTAAATCCAGCTGAATCACACTGAAACACACACACACATTCAGAACCTCCATCAGACAACGGTCGATTTTGGTTAACGGAGTTTTAAGATGAAGCTGATTTACAGTCGCTGTTAAAGACTAACTGTTTTTTATATTAGTGAAGATATTTGTAACAGAGAAGGCTTCTAAAGGACCAGAATAAAACATGAATTATTAGAGCAGATTTCAGATTTAAAAATCTGAAGAGAACCACAGAGGTGATGACTTATGTAAATTAACAATCATTATTAATCATAATGAAGCTGATGAATGATGTCAGTGTGTGTGTGATTATTATAAGGATCATGTTTCTAGACCTCAGATCAGATCCTGAGTTGAGAGGAGACATCAGAATGATGAAGACGAAACATGTTTAAAAGTCAACTCAGGTTTCCCATCATCCTTTGCTGCTTGCTGACATCACAAACATCAGAGAGATGTCTATCTCTGTGAGGACCAGCTTTATACACTGACATGTTTCAGTCTCACAGTGAGGCAGGATTAAGCCAATGAGCTGCCTTCTCCTCCTCACCTGGCAGCAGGGTAGGGTTATATATACATACATACGTATACACACACATATATACATATACACACACACATATATAGATACATATACACACACATATATAGATACATATACACACACATATATAGATATACACACACACATATACACACACACATACACACACACACACATTCACACACACATATACACGCACACGCACACACACATTCACACACACATATACACGCACACGCACACACACATATACATACATATATACATATACACACATATAAATACACATATATACATACACACATATATACATATATATACACATACATATACACATATATACACACATACATATACACATATATACACACATATATACACATATATACACACATATATATACACATATATACACACATACATATACACATATATACACACATATATACACACACACACACATACATATATACATACATATATACACATACATATATACACACATATACACACACATATACACATACATATATATTTGGATGGCTTCTTTATGAGTTGAATGATACATAAAATCAACACAGAAAA
>LKNJ01004648.1:30439-47963 GCA_002120245.1 Maccullochella peelii | reverse complement strand
CTCTCTCTCTGCTTCTGTTGCTTTCTGCCTCCAGAGCTGCAGAGTCTGGATCTGTGGTTGTGGAGCTGCAGAGTCTGGACCTGTGGTTGTAGGCCGCCTGCTGCCCCCGTGTTCCTGCTTGGTGGCCGCTGCTGCTATTGTTGTTATTGGTCTAATTAACTACGATAATATTGCTATTAGTATTATTTGTATTAATATTAACATCAATACCATTACCACTGCTATTACTTTACATCTGTACACCCAGAGCCTGGTTCTGGTTCTGCTCGAGGTTTCTGCCTGTTAAAAGGGAGTTTTTCCTTGCCACTGTCGCTTGTGCTTGCTCTTGGTGGGAATTGTTGGGTCTCTGTAAATATAAAGAGTCGGTCTAGACCTGCTCTATATGAAAAGTGCCCTGATATAACTTTGTTATATGGCGCTATATAAATGAAACTGAATTGAATTCAATTGCTTACAAGAGATTTGTGGAGCTGAATTGGAAATCTAGGGTTATTTATCTAAATAATCTAATTTATCTAAATTGTCATTGCACGACGGATGCAGTGTTTGTTAAAGACGTCCATGATGGATGGGAGAGAGCCCCTGATTATCCTCTCAGTTGCCCTCACTAACCGCTATGTTTCAACTGCTGTCTGAAGAGTCACAAAGTGACACAGCCTCATAATGTCTGACATCCATCTAGTGTTATGCTATGTACTATGACTGTCAGCAGCAACTAAATCAGTTCCTATACCAAAACACCTACAGTGGCACCACCAGAATACCTTTGTTTTGTTTTGGAGGTCCTCTCACTAGGCAATACTTGGCTAAATTAAGTGAACATGTTTTAATGTATTTATTTAAGTTCTGAAATCTGAGCTATCCTAGGACAAAAACATCACCATCACATCATGCTATAACATTCAATTCAAAAGCTTTGAGACATCAAATATTACACTGTGTGTGTGTACCTGAGCCGCAGTTGCTGGAGCTCCTGCAGTTCTCCCAAAGCACTAGGTAAACTGTTCAGCTGGTTGTCATGGAGCTGCCAGAGCAAAATGAACATTTCAATAGCTAGAATTAAAATGACCTCATCGCTTTGATAAATGCTGCTGATATCTCATAATAACACTACTTTCATCAATACAGTAATAAACGGCAGACAAAATGGATGTATTTACTCAGTGACTTAGCGACTCTGTACATAGCAGGTTCTATAGTTAGAAAGTTAATGAGTTGGGCTAGGACTACTTTACAGGAGCTCTGAGTCAATTTACTCCAGATAAAATTAGTTATTTTGGATCCACCAATTAAAATGTGTTTCCATTTTTAGACCATTTCAGATTTTTGTTTTGTTTTTCACTTTAGTTTTCATTTAGTTAGTTCAATCTGTTAGTTTTAGTTTGATTCTTGAAAGCCAGGAAGAAGCAGACATAGCAACATACCACTAGCATACATGAACCGGAAGAGGAAACCCCCAAATGGCGGGAGAAAACAATTAACTGTGACCGGGAAAACAAAATCAGTTCAATATTTCCACGTGGTCGCTGCAGAGACAGTATAACATTTGTTTTGCAACCATTATAACATCTATAACAGAAGGCAAGTGTTGTTTTAGCTCCTTTAGATATGTAAAGATAAACCACATATGGCATTTTGAATTTTTGCAATGAAGAAGTCAAATCAAAACAAACTGGTTTGGCTCAAAACACATCTGAAAATATCAGATTCAATGCGCCTTTGTCCGTTTGACATATTCATGACATGTAGGATTTGTGTGTTACTTGGTGGATGAGTTACTGAGTCAGGCTGAGACTGAGTTGGTGTTACTTACATCCAGTGTAGTGAGTCCAGGCAGTAGTCTGATGTCATCAGACAGTTGTGTAAGCTCATTGGATGAGAGCAGCAGTTTGATGAGGTCAGTCTGTTCCCACCAGCGATCGGACTCACCAAAGGACACATTCTGCTGGGCCTCCTCTGGTGTGTCAATGTTTAAACGATACACGTTCTGAGGGACTGAGACACGTGTTGACATGGTTATTATTACACACACACACACACACTCATTCATTCATTCATTCATTCAACTGATTAAAGGGAAACAATTATGATTTTCAGCATTATCTTTATGCAAATGTCACAGGGCTGCTTTCGCTGCTTCATTAGCAGCTACAACAGCACATGGGAGAAGTTTGCCTTCCGGGCTTTCTGCCAGAAAGCCTTTAGGAAGTCAGGTGAAGTAGTATAAAGAGTGGCAAAGCCCATGTAGCGAGGATGTCGGAGTGGATGGATGGGTCAAACACCGGCCTCTGACACAGAAGACCACTGTTCGTGTCCCGTGTGAAACCAAGAGTTAAAGGTTACCTTGTTATTTTAACCCAAACCATGATATTTTCCTAAACTTGACCAAGTAGTTTTGCTGCCAACACCTAGCCAAGCTGTCTGCACCCGTTTCAAAACATTAACAACATTATGAACATGTATGAGTTAGTGTGGCTGAAACCTGATGTTTTGATATGCTTCCATGAACATAACTTAAAAATATACACTCAGGCTATATTTAAATAAATTAAGCATAGTTTAGATTGGAAAATCAGAATTACACTTTGAGCGGTAACGTTACTTTAACTATGTAAGCTAACGTAGCTAATAAGTGAAAATTACCTTCTTTCAGCCCCCGGCCGGACAGGTTGAGCTGGCCGCTTTTCCTGGCTGCCTTTAGCAGACCGTTAGGAATAGTCGGTTCTGTCTTTTCCGTCCTAAAACCCGCCAGATAGTCCACCTTATCTCTTTTGAATCGAGACATTGTACATATGTTTAGTAAAATGAGTCCTTGTAGCACTGAGCTGAGTGTTTACCTCCACACCCAAACCCTGCGTGTTCCGCCCGCCAGCAGCAACAAAAATAACTCTTCCGTTCAGAATCCTTCAGAATAAAAGCTTTATCTGCTCAATCCGAACAGACTAAAGACTTGCCATAACTGCACAAATTATATCAAAATACTCCTCATGGGCATGTATTGTACTTCATCTTCACACTACATAATTTGTCGTGGTGTAATAAAAAAAAAAACACAAACCTTTGAAATCAGTCAAAGATAAAATTGTCTGATTTTATTCTGAAGGTCATTTGAGCATACCAGGAGAAGTAGACAGGAGTTTGGTCAAAAATCAACCAACAGTTTTTTACATTATGTTACAATTACAAATTGTTGTAGGATCAACGTTGTATCATTCCTATCAACATTGCTAAAATGGCAGGTGAGGTAAAAAGAAAATCAGCTGTAAGCCCCCATTCCTTCGATTCTATGTTTACAGTATGCCGTCTATTGCATAACCCATAATACCCATCAGGTCAGTTGGAATACTACCCTCCTGTCAGCTAAACCTTAATGCACTCATCATTTCGGTGTTTATTATGCTTTAACATATTACCAAACAAACCATTAATTCAATTAATTTTTTATTTATTTACTCCCAAATCATAGCAGACGTTATCTCAGGGCTCTTTTCATATAGAGCAGGTCCGTACTCTTTATAATATTACTAATATTATAATACCATAATAGACATTACTGAACAAAATTACAATGAATCAAATTACAACAAATTTCCACACAAAACAACTGGGATTTTCAGGAGCCCTCTTTGGTCAGTTGGTTGTCCAGCCTCCTTCAGTATAATACACCACTTTACTAAAAGGGATTTAAAAGTTGGAAGTAATTGTAAATTAATAAGTAATTACATATTGGTTTATTGCAGCTGATTCAGAGTTATTCAGGAACAGTTCGTTAAGAAAGTGGTAAATATGTTGATTCACAGATGTGTGGAAACTAATCAATACATCATGATTAACAGAATAAATGGAAGTTTATTCTCATGTATCTTATCATTATCTACTATAGGCCTAGGAAGGCAGGAAGTGAGATTTGGGCACAACGATAAAAAGAACGGCTCTCACCAAGTACGACTCGATTCCCTTCGTTTGTACCAAAGAGCTGTTGAAAAGAAAGGGATTGTTCACTAAGGTCTATAGTCTTTCATTAATTATCAGGTTGTTCCTGATTTGTCTCTCACTCATTTCTTGTTAAATGCACAAAATGTGTAAAAAAATAAATAAATCTGTGTTACACGCATTCAGTTAAGGCAGGCACAGGCCCCTAACTGACTTTATAGCACCACACGAATCCCCTGGCTACATATTACCTTACATAAAAATAATGAAATTAGTTTGTGATAAATGATTAACTACAAATTAGCATGGTATGCCCCTCATACTGACCTGTGGTGCAACAAAATGCTACAGAGTTCAAGTGAACAAGTATGTGTGGTGGTGTGAATTAACACTTTCAGTCACTCCCGCAGGTAACACACAGCCAGATTGCTGTGAATGCCTCCCCCTGGACTGTGAACTTTGACCATAATTAGAGTTAGGTGTGTGTGTGTGTGTGTGTGTGTGTGTGTGTTTGTCAGCAGTCCACTTGAGCTGAAGGTTCAGTCCTGGTGTACTGTGTTGAGTCGACTTGGTTATATTCAGGATGAATCTGTCTTTTCTTGTGTTGTATGCGCTGCTGTCTGTCACCAGCTGCTCAGCTAACAAAGGTAACACTTCTCTATTCTGTCCCATCTCTCAAAATATATAATATAATATAGATATAAATATGGAGTTGTATGTGTATGTATGTGTTTGTGTGTGCCCCATTCAAATAAGAAACAATGATGGTAAAATCATTCTGTGAACCCCCTAATATAATGTGAATAATGTGTGATAATAACATTGTTTCTCATTGTTGGTAACCTGCCAAGGTGTACTAGTGCCACTGTTAAATACTGAATAAAAAGTCTTAATATTTCTGGCTCAAAACATTGTGACATTGTTCTCAACATTACATAACCTGTCATTACAATAACATTACAATATTTCCTTGTAAAAATACAACTTCTCTCAAATATAACAACTTTTTCCGTAAATGTTTTGACATATTTGATATTTTTCCTCTCAATCTTGTAAACTTCAAACTTCAGAATCTCAGCTCATGCTAAAAGTGGCTCATGGTTCAAATTTATATTCTGATTGGAAAGACCTTACTGTCCATCACAATGTGACTAATGTTTGTCTTCAACTCAAATATGACAGCGCAGTTATTATTTGCTGTCAGAGAAATAGCACACTATCAGTTCCCACTTTATTATATAGTAAATCAGTTTTAAAGTGCAGCAGTCATAGCACTTATCACCACATTCCAATCTCTTCTGGACTTTAATGGTCACAATGGTGTGTGTATGTGTTCAGGTGTGCAGACTGGCGTCCGCGTAGCAACAGGATCTCACTCAGTGACTATCCAGCCCTGGCTGTTGGGTCTGACAGCTGTAGTTGGTTTCCTCTTCATCGTCTTCACCATCCTGATCGTTCGCAGACTACTCAGGAAGAACAGGTCAGTAACACACACACACACACACACACACACACACACACACACAGTCTCACACACACACAAAAGCTCATAATGGTCTGTGTAATGCAGTTTGTTCAGTTTCCAGCACCTAGTTAAACTTAAAAAATTGAGAAAAAAAATGTTTGCTATTTTGAAATTGGTTGGTTCAAGTTTACGTAAGCACAGTCACATTTTGTTTAACAGGAAGAAAACTTGATTGGATTTTGATATAATAATACAAAGACATTTTTTTTTTGGCATGTATTGTTAAATAGGTGCACAATATGACCGGGGATGTGATCTAAAAGGGTGAAAGGGTTAATTTCATCTTGACTTTAATAGGCTAGGACCACATTATAGGAGCTCTGGGTGAATTTATCCCACATTAATGTTATTTTGGATCATTAAAATTTGTTTTAACGAACTGACGCCTGCTGATGAGTAACACAGCAGCTGTGTATCTGACTGTGGCTTCTGAAAACAGTCAAGTTTAAGAGACGATGTGACTCATTCCAGACAACAAAACCCTTCTTCTTAACTTTGACCTGCAGCAAAACTAATGACAAAGCAACAGTTTGGGAGATTCCTTTATTTACCTGGCTCTCCTAGTGAAGCATTGATGTCACATATTAATGTTGACATAGAAGTATACAATTTTCAAGTCATGCCCCTCTTTTGATCCAACTTTGTAGCTTGGGACCTGTGATGCCACAGATCCAATACTGGATTCTTCAGAGAATCAGAGTGACATTGCGGCTACAGTCCTGGGGCTGTATTCACAAACATTCTGAGAATCCTCTGAGAGCTCCTAACTTAGCCTAAACATTTCTAGCAAGGAGTCCTAGCTTAGGAGTGATTTAGGAAAATTCTCAGAGCACTCTGAGCAAGAAAGGGACAGAAACTTTGACCTTAGTGAGGAGGTGTGGTTGACCTTGTTGCTAGGTATGACACATTCTTTTAAAAAGTGTGAATGAACATCACTGTTGAATATATTGTAAGCCATACTTTAAAAATGTTTGAAAACTCAGACCTATTTGCACAGCAGCCTATTCACATGCTGATAGTTGTTATATTTGTTTACTTACGTTTATTTACGTATTGGAAGGCTGTTACAATGATGGGAAATATATTGTACATTGCAAATTCAAACAGCACCATTAATTCCCATAGATCTGAACAACCGGGCTTTGTTTGCTCAGATGCATTTAAACTTACACGAGAGGTGGCGACAATATTGACAGTGCATCTAAATTACAGCATTGCTCACTCTCAAGTTAATTACTTTACTACACTATGGCCAAAGAAATCACTCATTATGATTGGCTGGCAGGTGTCCATTAAAACTGTACATGTACTCTGTACTTGAACATAGTTCCTTTCAACAGTTTAACCACAGCGGGCATCAGACATTCAAGATGCAGGCAAAAATTTCCCCTAAAAAAGTTTAATCACCATTTAAGAGCATTTTATTCAGCAGTGGTGGAGTACTCAGATCCTTTACTTATTAACTGGCAATACCACAATGATTATCATTATGGAGTGATTAACATTCAAACTGAATTTTAATGTTGTAATTCAGCAATTTTAGCTACAGTAGTGCTACACTACAACTGTACTAAGTATAGCTGTCAAATAAAAGTACTACTTAAAGTTGTAAGTGGAATACAAGAGGAAAGTAGCATCAAATGGAAACAGTCAAGTACTTTGTAAAAAATTGTACTTCAGTATAGTATTTGAATATATGTACTCACTTACTTTCCACCAATCAGTACAGTGTATATTAAATTATAAGTAACCATAGTAACAGTACCTCTGATTTAGGTTGCATTACTGTTAGGATCTGGACTTCTATTTTCTTGATTGTGGACTTTTTGTTGTTCCTGGTTTGTTTTGAAGTTTGGGTTGTCTTGTTCCTGTGTGTTCCTGCCCTAGTGTTTTCCCCTTGTCTTGATTATCTGTTGATTTGCCCCACCTGTTCTTTGTTACTCACCTGTGTTCATTTCCCTTGTTAGTCAGTTTCTATTTAAGCCTGTCTTGTCCCTGTGTGCGGTGTGGTGTCATTACCCTATGTTGCATTTGCTAGGTCTCTGTGCGGCTTGCTACCCACCTGTTGTGGTTTTTTCCTTTTTTTGAGATACCTTAGTGTTACTTGGCTTACCAGCACCCAGTAAGTGTTTAATAAATCTTCTTTTGAAAACTGCTTCAAGCTTCTACCAAGTCTGCATTTGGGTCCTTCACCTGCTAAATCCTAACAATTACCAGTTAACTCAGTGGTGAAACTAACATAACCCTGGGGTGAACTCAATGATAAACACATGACGGATCAAACAAAGCCTCTCCTAGTAGTCCTGTTAAAATTCACTCCCAGGTGTCCACATTTAGAGAACAATGGACTCCGCTTCACATTGTGGTGCTCTTCACCTCCACCACATCCATTATAGTCTCATATTGGGACACATTTCATACATTCTGACTTACTTTAACTCCCTGATAACTGCAAGTAAAACAGATGAAAAGTAAATAACTAACCTGTCTGCTTGTGGTTGTCCTGTGTTGCAGGGAGGATGAAGAGGGATGGGGTTATGACAAGACTATAGACATGGATGAAGGTGATACTAAACAAACCAGTATGTAGAAACCCAAATGAAGACCACCACTCTGCCACCTGCTCACTTCTGAAAGGTGTATCAGTGCTCCTTTCACTGAAGAATGTGGCTGCATTAAATTCAGTTTTGTTATGAAAAGGTTGTCATATCCATTAACAATGTGTGGTGTGTTTGTTGTATTAAATATGAAGTGGCCTGAGCTGTGTTGTTTCGCTGTGTGTTTTTTCTTCTTTGAGACAGAAATGGAAAACCTGTAGAGGTGGACGGATGATAGCAAAGCTCCGAAGCTTGTTTCACTCCTGTGAAGTTTTACAGCTAAACTATGTGATCGGCACATTAGTGGAATAAGAAGAGAGGAGAATAACTGAGAAATATGGCGATGTGCACTAGACAGATATAATCATATGAAACGTCACATAAATATCATAAATATCAACCAAGAAGTTTAAAAACATGAGCGCAGTGGCACTCGGATTAAACTAGCCTTAAAAGGTATTTTAAAGTTTCATGTTGCAAAAATATTTTATATCTAGGCTTTTTGGACAACGCATAATTATTTTACTGTAACATAATGCACAATAACATCTACATTTAATGCAGCACTTCTGAACAAAAGTATACAGATTTACAGGCTTCTTGGACTTATTGCACACATATGAGACTAAAACTATTCAAATCAGAGAGGTGCTTCAGCTCCAGTCTTGAAGGTCTGCTATACGTTTAAAAAGCCACCAGATGTCACTGCTCTGGCGGTGTTTGAAGCCCCAAAGCTTTGATTCTTTTTTGGCACAAACAGAAAGAAAGCTTCATAAGGCTCCATCCGCCCATCACTACTTATTTGCTTTTCATTCTAAAACACAGAAATACAATTTTAAAAAGCCTTTCTTTGGTTTCAATTGTCAGAAATAGCAGATATAAAATGGATTTTTGCAACCATCTCAAGGCTTACACCTAATCCATAAATCCCAGTCTTCTGGGTGGGTGAGCCAATCACAGTGCTTTTGGAAAATGTAACCTATTGACCTCTGCACTCTGTCAGACCCACCAGTGGATCCATGCATATTGAACTACTGTTGTTATGGCAACAATTCAAACCCACAGAAGTTAGTTTTAAATTCTAGTGAATATCCCAAAGTTTCCAGGGTTTCCAAAAGTGTCAGGCTGAATTTTGTGGAAATGTATCTAAAATGTTGCACAAAACATGTAGAGTATTTCCATTTTACGGCATGGTGCAGCCATAAAATACATGGGGTCTTGAATATTTCACTCAGTGTAAGCATAATAAGTGTTGGTTCTGCTTTCACCCTGCTGCCCACATTAATGAACTGCTGTAGTTTTCTGTCACCACAATAGGGGCCCATACCACAGATAAACAGTACTCAATCCTGTAGAAATAATATAATAATCCAGTTGTAGTATTTACTTGTCAGAGCTACCAAGATATTACAGTGTTACAAACAACTGTTGTGACAAGTGACACATATTTACTTGAGTGTGAAGGTTTATTCTTGACCAGTAGTTAATCTTAATTCAAGGTCCATTTACTAGCTTTCAACTGCATCAGCAGTATTTACTGTACTAATAAGGATTCTCTTGAATTTCATTGGTTGTGTTTATTTTTATTATTTTATTAGTTCAATAATGCTGTTGTGTTCCACTACTGTGGCTCCACAGCAATAACCCATTTCTATATAAGCTTGTATTTTTCAATGATCCTGGAATCCCCCCCCAACACACACACACATAGATTAATCTGAACAAATAACAAATGTATAAAATGTAAACTACCTATTACAAGATAGATATTTCATATAGAGACACATTACACATTAAAGGAAAAACCTGGATAAATAATGACTACAGTCGCTTCCATACACATCTATGGAAAGGAATAGTGCTGTTTATATAGTAGGACACCAGGCCTCACTGAATGGTTTGATGAGAATAATGCATCATGTGCTGTGGCCCGTCACGGTCACCAGATCTCAACCCAACTGAACACCTATGGGTGACAATGCTCTACGCCACCATCATCAAAACATCATATGAGGGAAAATCTTTGACACAAGTACAAGTACCATTTAATGGACTAATAAAGATGATCTTAATTTATATTAAATTCAAGTTTATTTGTATTGTATTTTCTTCAAAGGAATTACATTATCTAATAGTGGCTATATTAAACGTAAACGGCCCTATTACAAGATACAACTTTTACAGTCCCTCCTCACTTTGGGGCTAGCTTGTTCTCCATTAGCCTTTATTCAACAATGTATTTTCTGATTTGAGATCAGAAACATGAGACTGGGGTTTTCTGGTCAAACTGTAAGCTACAGTAATTGGTACTTGGTAGTAAAGTATGAGCACTTTGTAATTTTAACCATGCAAAATGTTATTTTTTTACTACTGAGGCTGGATTGCCTATTGTGCAAGGCAACTGCCCTGGAGCCCCAGACACCCAGGGGCCTGAAAAACCTGTGGCACTGTGTGGCAGTTAGTTTGAATTTGATCAATTCTAATTTTGTTTTGGAATATGCACTACTAAAGCACAATATCCACTGACATAGTAAGGGACTAAATCAAGTTTCAGCTGAAACTGTGCTTTAAGCCCCAAGGAATAGCACGAGGCTGAGAGGTGATTTTAGTGTAGTGGCCACAGTCTGTATTGCAGGTCAACAGACACCCACTGGCCCCAAAAGACCCTCTGCCCATACACAATCATTAGAAAAGAAATGGTTATAAAACAGTGTTACAAACACTCTGGAGTGACTTGTATCTCCAGCAAAGATGCAGTGATGGTCGGGTCCCTCACAATCAGCCATAAAATTTATAGGTGGCCCATATCACACCTCAAAACTCCAGTAACATGCATATTCAATAATTTCACAAAATTGTGCAATGAAAGAAAAATCACACTAATTGGTGGTTTCTTTAAAACTATAAATGACTTTGATAGCTTTCTTAATGTTTTTGCTCCAGGAAAGATAAACACAGATTATGCGGTTGTGGATACATGATCCTTGATGTCCTAGTTCAGGGGAGTATGAAACAGTCAGTAAGAACGACAGTGCTGCCAAAACATCCCTAAAAGTCTTATTGCAGCCTAGACACCAATTCAATGTATAGATGGATTAGTCTGGAGATTTTAATTGAAATGAAACTGATATAAAATAAATAAACACACACCAGGCAAAGAGCTGTTTCGAACAATATAATACAGAAAAAGTATATTGCTCCAAAAATATATTGCAGTTTTTCAGCCAACAAGTCTTTTTTTAGTCTCTTGTTAGAGCACATTGACAACAAAAAACAAATATGTAAAGTAGGCTACACACAGAGTATTACAAAGCAAATAATTAAAAATGTATAGAATCACTAAATATATACACAAACAACGTTAGGCGATAGAAATAAATAGTTCAGTTACAAATAAAGCTTCTCCAAGGCTTTTCACTAGCAGATGGAGGCAGCTACTGAGGATGTTCCACAGAGCACATACAGCATGTATTCAAGACAAAGTTGGCCTAAATGACCTATGCTGCATTAAAAGGTGAAGTTTTTGATTTCTGGTGCTGCTATGGAATATATTCCATATATATATATATATTTTTTTTTTATGTATGGCCCCTCTTCTGACTGTCTGGTGCACGTGCACGACACACACGCGTGCACAGGGTACACACTCCTGCCATGGTTTCACACTATTCCGCTTATCAGCTGGTGGCAGTAACACACCACAATGCACTAACAAAGGCAGAGATGAAGACTGCAAGCTAGTAAACATGGATGTAAACAACGTAAGATTTAAAATACTTTAACAACCAGCTTTGCAGATGTTTTACGAGGAAGGAAGTGCATTCAACACATGTGTTAGAGAGCTCAAGGATACACACAATGAGTTTTGGTGAATAACACTGAATGTAAACATAACTTCTGTTTGTTTACAAGAGAACTTCACAAGGAAGAGGCAGTTCCCTAAAGTGGCTTTAAAGCGGCACCGGAACCATCCAGCAGGGGGTGCTAAACATACAACAAATCAATGTTACATGACTGTTGTCTTTTACTTGAAAAACAGCTCCAAGTAAATTATAAATGCAACATTTCGGTCAGATAAGCCTCATCAGGGATTAACTTGTCCTCTCTCCTCTCTGCTTTGGTAGCAGAAACAGTCTTTAGACATTAGGCTACTTTTAACTTTTTATGTGTATCAAATATAACAGTTTGTTCATTATGAGACAAAAACTGCAAAATAACTTACTTTATACTACTGAGCTTACTTTAAAATGCCAAATGTATTTAAAAAGACATTTGATAATTTCCACACTTCATAGCATTAGCCTTACTTTCAATGTCTGAACATGATTTCTGGTCTTCTATTCACTTTGTGCGATTCTATTAAACATTTCACCTCGCTGTAAATCACTTTTTGGGAATTACCATTTCATCTTATATTAGGTACTGCGGTAACTCATGGTTCTGAAGATGCCACTTGTAATTAAGAACTCCACCTCTTTCACATGAACATGCTCGCAGCTTGATTGGAAAACCCAGAGTTAACTGCATCAGTTGATAACCAGCTTTGTGATACTGGTTATCCAGAATCACCAATGTTAGACTCAGTGAAGCCAGGTAACTCAAAGAGAGCCAAAGTAGGTTGAACTTGCTTCATGATACAGACCCCTGCTTAACTTCAGAGGATTAGATCAAAATGTGTCAACAGCCTTTCTACTGACCAGTGAGATCACTGGAAAAATCCTTATTTCTACAGGATCCTGACATGGACATAAGTATTGAGTTTATAATAGAGTGACAAGTAAGAACAATACATACAGTATGTATTTCTAGATCAGCAGAATTACTTTGCTGTTCCAGGCTCTCCATGTGCACACTTTGGGTTTAAAACAGAGCCTCTAATAAACAGAGGGATAGTTTACTCCACTAAAAACATAATGAATGGTGATTATAGCAGCATATTATTGCACCAAGTTTCTTTCCTTCCAGACAGGATTCCTACACTCTTGTTCCATGACTGCAGCTCAAAAAACATGAAGCAACTTTGGAAATAAAACGTACATCCACTGTTGTCTCTTAATAGAAAAAACAGGTCATAGTAAATTATAAATGCAACATTTCGGTCAGATACACTACACCTCATCAGGCATTAACATCTCCTCTTCTCCTCTCTGCTTTGGTAGCAGAAACAGTCTTACGTTATATATATATTCTACTCTTCACCTCACTGTAAATCACTTTTTGCTGCTGCAATAATCCAATTTCCCTGCGAGTATCACCATTTCATCCCATTCCATATTAAGTACTTCATTCATGGTTCTGATGATGTTTCTTGAAATTAAGAACTCTGCCTCTTCAACATGAACATGCTCTTAGCTGGATTGGGAAACCCAGAGTTAATGGAACCAGTTGATACCAGCTATCAAAGAGAGCCAGAGTAAGTTGAACTTGCTTTGTGATAAAGGCCTCAGAAAATTAGCTGAAAACTCCAGGACTGCGTTTTAGTGAGGACGGGTGGAAACGGAGACGTTCTAAAGCGATGATGCAGACACCAGGGATGGAAATAAGCACCAGCCACCAGCGAAATGCTGGTAAAATATGAAAGTGGCTGGTAGATTTCAGACACAAAATAATGATTAACTATTGCCGGGAACACTACGTGGAGCATAAACAAAGCTTATCAGCGAGGCAAGGACAGTCCTCGGGAGCACATTGACCATACATGGTCCCGTCTTATCATAGGTTTCGACTAAGCTTTATAATAGTTTAGAGATGTGAAACAGAGCCCATTTTACTTTACTGTTTTTTGTTTTTTTTTACTGTAAACAAATACCTATAAGTGTTCTTAACCACTGAATATGTAAAATAGATGTTACTCAGAGTCATGATCTATAATTTTCTGTTTATGGTTCAGTACAAAGAATTAATACTTTAAAAAAAAAATCAAAAAGATCAAAATCAAAACTCAAAATAAGGCTACCATTTCCAGCTATTGATGTCACGTTCTGCTGGGGGGTTCAAGACTCTTTTTTTGGATAAATAGGGACCCAAATTCTTGCCCAGGGGCCCCTTAACAGATGAATCCAGCCATGACTACTGTCTGGTAAGCTTATTATTTGATCATCAACATCATGTTAAAGAGCAGAGCTTTCTGATATTACATTTAGCCGACTAAATTTAGCTGTTCCAATTAAACTCTTAAAAAATACATGCAGGCAGTTTTTGGAACACATTATGCACGACGGCTGACAGGGCAGCAGCACTGGATAAAAGTTGTGCATTGACAGAAAAAGTACAGCAGATTTTGAAACCACAGAGAGGAGAGAGGGCTGTTCTGCTCTGTCATTCAGTAAGTGTGAGGTCTGTTCAGGGGTTTGGGTAATGGTGTGTGTGTGTGTGTGTGTATATGTACTGTATATGTGTATGTGTGTGTGTATGTACTGTATATGTGTGTGTGTATTCTGTCCTGTAATTTTCTCTCTTTATGTCCTGTTGTTCTTCTGGACCAACACTGTGATTGGTTTAGGGCTGCTGTGTTTAAGCCTGATTGGCTAGATGTTTACACCTCTGAGGGAGGTTAATTGGCTAATTAACTGAGGGGGTGACTGATTGGACTACTAATTATAAGATTGTGTTTTAGTTTATGTGTGTGTGTGGTGGGAGGTGGGCTGTTTCACATGGCTAAACCCTTAAGTTTAAGTTTCAATGCTCTCCTCTCCTGCAGCAGTAAATGTAATGTAAAAATCCACTGAAAAGAACAATGAAGAGCAATGCTACCATAAATAATGATAGCAGTTAAAGGGCAAGCCTAAAACAGCAGTGTGACATTTGGTGGAGTAGTCCTGACCTTCTCCACAGTGGGCTGTGGTTGGTCTGATCCAGAGACGTCAAACCCTCAGCTGTAAGGCTCTAGCTCTGTGGGCTGACATAGACACTAACCTGACCACACTGTCACCACACCCTGAAAAACCACCGGTCCTCTACACAATGGTTCTCTGCTGAGGGTAAAGGCACTGTAAATGGGCTGATTTACAAAAAACTGTTAAGTAAGGTGACCCATATCAGTGTTTTTTGGATCTGATACTTATATTGTCAGGACAAGCAGAGGCTGGTTTCTGCCTGCTAAAGGGAGTTTTTCCTTGCCACTGTTGCTTGTGCTTGCTCTTGGTGGGAATTGTTGGGTCTCTGTAAACATAAAGAGTTGGTCTAGACCTGCTCTTTATGAAAAGTGCCCTGAGATAACTTTGTTATGATATGGCGCTATATAAATAAAACTGAATTGAAATTTAATTAACAACATAGTTTACCAGTGCCTTCCAAAACTGATACAATTTGCTGTTACAAAAAGATTTCTATGAGCATTTTCTGATCTGCCACTGCTATGGTTAAGTTCTGGTTACATTTACACACAGAAAGTACTTAAGCTTAGGGAAAGATTGTGGTTATCGTTAAGGTTAGGGAGTCTGGGTCATGGTTGAACAAAGAATTACTTAGTTAAGGTTAGGTAATGAAAGTTCATGGTTAAAAGAAAGCAATGTTGACTGTTGGTAGGAAATAGGAAAAAAACAGCAGCCTCCTTTGTTACAGTCACACGCTTTGTTGACCCATCCACCCAACCCAACCTCTATATCAACGCAACATGTCTGACTTTGTTCCTGAAAGACAAGAGTCATAATTCACACAGATGCTAGAGGTCTTTGTCTTTTGTATTAAGGCATTTCTTGGAAGGACAGCCTTGAAGGGCTGGTTGTACTCATTAGCACAGGAAGGGTGGTGCTGTAGAGGCTGCATCCACCCCCCACGGACTAGAGTGGAAATTCCATTTACCTTTTTAAATAATCTACCTATTAACATAAAATTACAAAGCCCCAGAGTGGCCATAGAGAGAAAAAATAATAATTTGTTCCCACGTATAAGGCCAGCACAACAGACCAGCCTTGTTTGTCTGAACGTTGAGTAATAGGAAACATTAATTCTGAAGAAAGTTAACAGTTTGTGTCAAGCATAGAGGCTGTATAATGTGTAGCTCTGGTTGTGTCTGTGTTTTTCTTGTGGTTGCTTTGGAAAAGAAACAGCCAGCTGTGGTGCTGATACAGCGGATTGTGAGCTGTAGTTTCTCCGGTAAACACACCGACCTCTTCGGCTGTTGCAACCCCTCCTGCCCGGCCTGCTGCTGCTCCTCTCGGGGTTACTTCTGCTGGGTCCGGGTCCCGCCCGTCGGAGAACGAGACGAAGAAGTGTTCGGTGTATGTGGAGGGGCAGCTCGGCGGCAGCCCGCCCTGTAGACACCTGGTCTGTCTGCTCTGCCTAGCCCAGAGACACTCTACGTGCGCACATCCAGGGCAGCCCCCTACCTACTGAAAATACATACAGCGCATGGTTGTACTGTGCTTCAGGTACCGAAACAGTGAGTTTAACTAAGTAGGAATAGTTAAACATTTTGGGAAATATGGTTATTTGCTTTCTCGCTGTGAGTTCATTAGAGTAAATTCATTTATATAGTGCTTTTCTACCTTAACGGACAAAGCACTTTACAATGTTTGCCTCTCATTCACCCAGTCACACACACACACACACACACACACACTCTTGCTCAAGGACACTTGGACATGTGGATAGAAGGAACCGGGGATCGAACCACCAACCCCGTGAGTAAGGGATGACTTGCTCTACCTCCTGAGCAACAGCTGCCCCACACCTGTAACAGGGTAGGTAAATTGTTGGGAGTGGATTAAAGGGTTCAGTTGAAATGCTAGCAAAGTTACAAAGTGAGCCAAACGAGGTGAGTCTGAGGTGGCTGAGGGTTCCAGCGCTCTGAGACGGAGGATGTACGTGGCTGGGAGTGGCTGTGGAATGGCGGTGTGGGAAAAGCTGTCAGGCAGGCTGGAGGAGTGGACTGAGTGAGAAGCAGGCCGAACAGAGCGGTGGCAGCCAGGAGGGTGAGTAGTTGACCTGTAGCACAAGAAAAACTTTTATTAAGCTACACGAGGATAACAAGATCTTGATACCAAGGAGCCGCGAGTTAGTACCAACTAAGTAGACTGAACAATCTGGCAGAGAGTGGAGGTGAAGCCGGGGTTTAAATCCTGTTGCGCTGATGAGTGGATGAGGAACAGGTGAGTGGCTGAAGCAATGGACCATATTCACACGGCGGCCATCTTCCTCTGATGTCACGCTCAGGGTGGGAACGGGTGTGAAGCTTGCACTGTCAAGTAGCATAAATCCCGTGCGAGAATGGCGAGATGGTCGAAAAACTTGACTTGTTTACAGTCACTGTCCTTTGACCAAATTGATAAATGGGCGGATGAATTTGCCAGGATCCCCAAAAGGATTTTAAAAAAAGGATACAGCAACTGGATTGAAGCTCACATCCACGATGTTGAATGTAAGACCCGTCTGCCCGGTCCGCACCGGTAACACTCATGTTAGGCTAGCACACATGAAGTTTGCAATTAACATAAAAAAGTCAACAAAACCTCTGTTTCACTTCCCA
>LKNJ01004648.1:0-30128 GCA_002120245.1 Maccullochella peelii | reverse complement strand
ACGTTAATGTTAGCTAGGAAGTGGTTGAATGCTAACGTTAGCTGTTGTCTAATGGTTGCTAATGGGTTATCAAATGTTGTTTTACCTTGAAATATGGCCCGATGTCCCTCCGGATTTTCACTATCCATTGTCTTCTCAGCTGCTGATCAATCGGGAAGCGGTGAAATGATAAGGATTTGTCCGATTCCCTATGTTTATATGACTTGCAACCTGGAACACAGCAATATTAAAGTGTCTTTTCGATTACAGTATTTGAGCTTCCCACCCTGAGCGTGACGTCAGAGGAAAATGGCCGCCGTGTGAATATGGTGAATAGGAGAGGAGGACCAGAGGAGGATCGCCTACTGCTGTAGGGAGGGGGAGAGAGCTCACAGACAGACAGGGGGAGAAAAAACAGAGGAAACATAAGGAAAACAAAGTGGCATGGCACTTGCCATGACAACACAATTCATGTACATGTATTAATCTCATGTACAGTAGAGAGATGTAGCCAGGAGGCAATTAGCTTAGCTTAACATAAAGGCCCGGCGCAGTGACTTCCCGGAGTCTTGACAAAAATGTGAGGCTGCCAGGCAACCAGCGGAGATGCAGCGCAAAATGGGCAGATGGAAAGTGTTATTTGTTAAGAAATAATTCCAGCACATAACTTCACAACACAACAACTCCACAAACTCATTTTCACATTTTTGTTTGTGTATGGATTAAACAAATGTGTTAATTAGTGAGTCTTTACGCTAAGCTAGGCTAACCACGTCATAACTCCAGTTTTGTACTTCACACACAGACTGATTGATATTCATCTTTTCAACTCACTCTCGGAAAGAGTAATGTTGATGTTCTTCAACTATTGAAATTAACTATTCCATCCATTATCTATATCCGCTTATCCTGGGCGGCTGGAGCCTATCCCAGCTGACATTGGGTGAGAGGCGGGGTACACCCTGGACTGGTCACCAGTCAATCACAGGGCTGACACACAGAGACAGACAAACATTCACAGTCACACCTACAGCAATTTAGGTCGTCAGTTAACCTGCATGTCTTTGGATGGTGGGAGGAAACCGGAGTACCCGGAGAGAACCCACGCATGCTCTCTTGGATTTTCCCAATTAATCTGGAATAATCTCAAAGTAACCCTCCTTAAAATAAGAAGGGAGATCTGAATAAAGTTCTGTTAGGACTCCTCTAGTGTGTTCCTGACAGTGTATTACCGGACAGTCCAGTATTACAAAAAGCCCTGCTCATTTAGAACATCTCATGCTTTCTTGAAGGCTTCTCAACAGCACCATGAATGGTTCTTCTAAGGTCCAAAGTCACAGAAACATTTGAAGTCCCCTGCAGAACCGTTTTTGTTCAGAGGGTGTGAGGAAGATGGAAAGAGGGAGAGAGAGCAAGTAAGAGACAAACTGAGAAAGGTCAATGCCATTATTTTAAAATGGGCACTGAGTCACAGTGGACAGACACACAGACAGACCATGTCATGATAAAAACAGAGTTTTAACCATACATGATAAAACTCGTTTGAAACAACATGTAAGCTGGTAAGGAGCATTTGATGTGTGTGTGTGTGTGTGTGTGTGTGTATGTGTGTATGTGTATGTGTGTGTGTGTGTGTGTGTGTGTGTGTGCGCGCCCATGTGTGTGTCTACTAGTTCCTAATCCGCCTCTTCAGAGTGACAGCCCACTCAGTGGAATCAAGAAAGGGGCTGGCTGGCTGGTTGGTTTGGTTGGTGGCTGGTGGCTGGTGCTTTTTTCCACTTGAAATAATACAGAGGGACTGGAACTTGATTGGACTTTTTTAAACTGGGAGTCCCTATGTAAAGACACTGTTCAACTTGGACAGGTACTGAGAGGAGCTGGAGAAACAACACTGGAATCTATTCAGGACTCACAGAGAACTAAGACAGTAGTAGAGAGCCATACGCAGGGATGATCAGAGGAAGCTTGATTTAAAAAAAGGAGTATATCGTGTGGAGTTTTGCTTGAATTGAAATAGATTCATCCAGGTGACTTTTATTTTATCTGCTGTATGAATCTTTTACAGCAAGACTTCTTCTGTGGTGTGCAGAGGATTTATTTGAGGCTGTGGGAGACAGGAGGACCACAGTTTAGAGTGGCAGGTAAGAGGCTCAGTGTATGAAGAAAGAACTGCCAGAAGTAGCCAACTGGAACTGGAACACATGGTGGACTGGGACTCACTGGGACAGTGAAAGTCTCTACCTGGTAGTGTTTTTGATTCAGTGAGAGTCCAGCAGGACTGAGAGGAGAAGCGGTGCTGGATCTGACAGGATGGCTCTGTAGTTCAAAGGTGTGTTTTTTAAGTTGTTTAGGCTTTGTGGTTAATACTCCTTCGAGTGAATAACTTGTCCTCTGATTTTCTGAGCCTGGACTGATGTGTCGAACCAGGAGGATATCATATTCAAGGAGCACAGACTGTCTACAGATTTCAGATGCATCTTTAAATGTTCACTAAAATAATAACTTTTATTTTACTGGAGGTTAAACATAGGAGACTGTGGGTTAACAAAGTTCTTAGTCATTGATTTGCAGATTGCTCCCTTTGGAAGCAAACTGCACCTCTAAAGAACTTCCTCTGTGTGGTATCTGTGGTAACTGGTATCTACAGGGACTGGAACTGAACTCACACAGGACAGAAACAGATTCTGTCCAACAAACTGGAAAAAGGCTGGAAAATACTGAGGAAAGCATCAAAAGCACAACACCGTATTGCCACAAAAGCCTTGTAGTCTCTCGGTTCTACCACAAATCCGTTTTTTTCTCCAAAGCCATGGTTGTTTGACATTTCGACGGCACCCCTCTGTTGTCATGGCGATGTCAGCTATGCCAGGAGGCTGCAGTGAAGCAGACAGCTCGGTGAAGTGGCAACTGTGTTATGATGTCACTGCCAAGACATGGTGGATGGTGAGTTTGACTTCTGACTCTTGACTTATTTAGGGCTCAAATAGGAATCTGATCCAGGGATCTTGACTGCAGAGTTACTGTAAAATTAATCAGTACTCTCTAGTAATCTGCTAAAACTGATTCTAATAGAATGTTTTGATCAGATTAATGACGATGTTTTATCAATATTGACGTAAAATAAAATGCAGAGGTTTACCCACCCTAATGAGAACACTGGACAGCTTGGACTGCAGGGATTTGTTCTTCATTAAGCAACATTTGGAAATTAACACTGAATTGAATGGCTCTGAGAAAAGTCTTCTAATACTAATAGTCACACTGAGAATCAGCAGCCCTGGTTGCAGCTCTGCGCAGCTTTCAGTGGCGTTAAGCTCACTGAATCTATTGTCTGGTTGAGTCCCACTGGCCCTGACTGTCACTGAGACGTGTAAGTGTGCGTTCAGATTGCTTTATTTGCACCTTTTTGACTGGATTGTTTATACAGTCCATGTTCATATTTCATCAGTGCACCAACTGTATAGAGATTCCCTCAAATGCAAATGTTTTCAACTTGCATGGGCTTTAATTTGTGCTGCCTAGAGGGAATTTGGGTCTGAACACACCTTTAAGAAAAACTACAGTTTATTACAACTTTGTTTTTATTGTCGTAGCTCTGGCCATCATTTCGATCAGTAATGATAACATTGTACTCACTTTAGCCAAACTTATTTGGAAGACAAATGCCAAATTCAGACCCACTTCTTGCTTCTACTTTGACCTAGTAATTGTACGGACAGTTTTCCCGTGCAATGAGGGATTATTAGCATATTTTAGGCGACCTCCAAATAGGGCTGGGAAATATGGCCAAAAATGTTATCATATCAGTCGATATCAATAATTATCACTAAAAATGTCATCATTATTTCTTTCAAGTTCAAAGGCTGACTTTTGCTCCTGAGCGAAAGCTGAAGAAACCAGGTGGTTTTAAACTATTCTTTATTGTCAGAACATGACAAACACTTGCCAAACAGCAGAACATCTCACAAATCTGAAGAAGTGTCAATTCTTACTCTCTGCGTGTTCTAACGGGTGATATTGTTTCAAATCATGAAACAGGTTTGTGGTGCTGCCCATCTTAGCTGGCACGTGTCTGCGGCACAGTTTGTTGTGTTCTTTGTCTGATTGTAAATAGCCAAAATATCTCCAAACTACAGAAGGTGAGTGATTTTGCTTATTCCGCTCCAACTACAAGCCTGTTAGCCACTGTGTCTGTACCAAGCCCCCAGGAAGTGTGTCAGGCTTTGAAGCCAATTTGACATAGTGGCCAAATCGTGTAATTACAACTTCTGGGTCCGTCACGTGATGCACACTGGCCCCAAGAGACTTTTTCCATAGACTTACATTGTGAAAGAGACGTCTGTAAATCAGCGGATTATTTTATTTTAGGTACAACAACTAGCCAATACGAACACTTAAATAGCCCTTATTTAAATCATTATGTTGTAAAAGTTGTAAAATGCATAAACAGCCGAATCCAGAGTTATAGAGTCACTGTTGTTGATGTGAGTGAGCCTGAGGTCGAGCGGTTGGGAGGCGGGGCTAAAGGAAGCGCTGGTGCGCTTGCTCTATGGGCCATACAACGTGGAAGCTATACGGAAGATCCGGGTAATTTCATACCCAGGAAGTCGAACTTTTTTGGCTTCATGCGCCACTGAGCAACTTTCATAGGAATGAACGGGGCCCCGCCTCTGACGCTCTTTTATTCCTGTGACATGATTGGCTTATTTATTCCTGCAACCTGATTGGCTCTTTTAATCCTTGCTTCTGATTGGCTTCTCTTCTTCATCTTATTCTCCTTCTCCTCCTTGTTTAATGGAAGGTGGCAACTAGCGTTTAAGGTGCATTAGCGGCCCCCTCTCCTGGTGTACCGGTGGTTTAATTATATCGAACATTTGTTATATTTATATTGAGGAAAATTACAGTGTATTGCGTTATTGTTTTATTGCCCAGCTACCTCCAAATTAAGTGGTTTAGATAATCTGGATTAACTGTTGGCTTGTTTATACTGTTGTCGCACGTTGAACCTATTTTAAGCAATGTTGCAGCATTTTGAGAGTATAGTTTTCTTTTAAGGAAGCGCATGTTTGCTAAAACACTAGCCATATACTTTTCTTTCTGTTCTCTTCTGCCATCTAGTGCATAGGCAACACTATTAAGAGGCTATGGGAGGCTAAGCCTCCCCAAAATGCTCATGAAAACATTATGCCGAAGCTTGTTGAAAATTACTTGGCTTGCTGATTTTTTATTTCTATGGAATGGCCAACATGGGTTATTTTGGTGAGAGAGAGAGCAAGCAAGTGAGAAAGGCAGCTGAGAGACCGAGCAGGAGAAATAGAAGCCTCTAGTTAGTGATTATGACATCTATTCTGTGTCATGAAAGCACCAGGAGATTCTTCAAAAATTAAAGCAAAGAGCCTGGGAAATGGAACCAACAAGCATGCTACGCAGTATGCCAAATGACAAATAATGACAAATCAAAAAAAGATATGAAGAATATGAAAAAAATTAAATAAAAATTATGGAGCACTATATCTCAGTTGCTTTTTCATCTCAAGCCCTGTGTAATATATTCCTAGTCGGACAGTTCTGTTAGAGTTTAGGAACTTGACAGTGAGCTTACTTTAACATTAATATTTAATATTCTTTTTTTATACAATAACTCATATGTCTCTATCATTAGTGCCTTTGTCCAATTTTATGTTTGTTTTAATCTGTCATAGTAACATACTATTCAACGTGGAATTTATGATTTTTCTCGGTGTCACTGTCAGTCTGTCATCCAATCAAGGTTCTGGAGAAGAGATTTGTTTTTGAGTTGTCTGTCACAGTGCACTGTTATAGCTGAACAGTATACAATCAATAGCCTCATAAGAAATAACAGTAAATTAATGTCAAGAAATGTCATTTCTGTATTTTTAACCCTGTGTGCGGGTTCTGTGCAGCTGACTGAATCTTCTGTCAATGAGGCATATCATTTATCTAGACATGTGGCACGATGGATTATTTGATATGGTTGTGTGCTACTTTCATTTTGGTCAGATCAGTGATTGACATGTGGGCTGCGATGCGGCACTGAACAGAACTACAACACTGTTACGTGACTGTCTGTGAGATGACAGCAATATCATGATAATTGTAGTATTTACTCTGTTTCTAGATGATTGCTTTTAGCAGTTTGTTCAGTTTTGTTGCAAACGGGCAACACAAAAAGGCCTCCCTGTAAGGTTTAAACAACTCACTGGGTGGCAAGTGATGTGTAGGAGGGCAGCAGGCAGTAATGGTCCTTATAATGAGGGGGGAGGAGGAGGGGTCACATCCGGAGAGGATGAGGAACTGAAAGACAGCAGGATAAGCCTCTCATTACCAGCATAAAGAGAAAAGGCAGCACTGACCCAGATTCAATGGAGCGAGACAGACAACAACAACAACTTAAAAACAACAACTTAACTTTAACAACAACAACAAAGCTTCTTTTTTACTTAACCAATCTGCGTCAGGTGATGCAGAAAAGTCTGCGTTGGGTTAGTAGGAGGAGGAGGAGGAAGAGGAGGCTGGGGTGGTTGGATGGATGGGTCAAACACAGGACTTTCATTCAGTGTCATGTGAAACCAAAAGTCACCATTGACTTATTTAAAGTTTTAATTTAACCTACATAACGTTACATCATGTCTCGTCAACACAACCCTTTTCCTAAACCACTACCAAGTAGTTTTGTTGCCTAAACCTACGTGACATGAGTGATCCACCATGTGAATAGATGACAACGGCCTTCTGAGCTATGAAGCTGACAACCACTGTATGTCCATTCAATTGAGTGATAACATTTGAAATGGGTGCATGGCAACTAAGTCATAGCATGTGTACAGAGTACACCAGAGGTTTAAACTTTCAAAGGTTTTTAGTAAAAACTATCTAATTTAAATATATACTCTCACCCTCACACGTGGCGGTGTCACAAAAGCATGACTGTCATATTAATCTATTCACTACAAACAAATGTGACCATTGTTTCAGTCAGTGCTAAAATCATTCTGGCTGATCATATTCAACCATATTCATATTTTTCTGGAAACTATAATTATGTCACTCCAATAAGGTCAGATCATTGTCATCATCATCTTCTTTAATTCATCTTCTTAGGATTTTTCTAGAAATGAGCTTCAGTTTCCTGAACCAGGGACAGATGATATTGCATGAAATTTTCCATGAGACCAATGACTCGCCAGGGCACCCCAAAACCCCTTCATCCATCGATTTCACATTAATGTCAGCTTTTGAGAACCAGAATTGGGGAAAGCTACTTTTTAAGGTACATTTATTTTACTAGTTACCAACGAAACAGGAAAAAATACACGCAAAAAGAGAGTTATAGTTATATCAGCAAACAACCTTCATTAGTTTGGAAGGGTCATTCTGGTGTTAGATGTTTATCTGCCTGCTAAACGAAAGGAAAAAACTAAACTAAACTCCACTTTATTAGTGGTTTTTGTTTTGAAGATGTTATTTTGAAGACTACACCTATGGAGCCTGGTCTGGCTCTGCCCTTTATGAGAACAAATGGAACTGTAGAGATAGCCTACTCAGTTGTAGGCTATAGTGCATATGTAGGTCCAGTGGAATAACATGGTTTTGAGTTTGCTTGTAAAAAGGCTTAGCGTTGTGGAAGACAACAGGACAGCAGGCTGTTTGCTGGGAGTAAAGGGGCTAAAGGCCAATTCATCGGATTTAGTTGTAGATAAACATGTCAGAGTATTACCAGTAAAATCTTAACATCTGTTCTGAAACATTGTAACAATGTATTACATACATATTTATACTGTGTGTGTACATGCGTTTGTGCATGCTCCGTCTCCTTGTGTGCACTTTTGACGTGAAAACCAGTGAAGGACTATGGAAGTGGAAGACCCTAATATCTAGTGAAAGAGTGGAAACACTCATCACAGAAAACTCTACTGTGACTGACACGGCTTGTGGAATGTTAGACTGACATGAACCAGGGCGGATGCATGTACACCAGCACACCCACACCACACTTTATGTAAACAAGATTACTGAACAATATTTATAACAATATCTTTAGTAAAATAGAACAAGGGGAACGTGTTGCTCTTAGGAGGAGGCTGGCTAGGAGGAGCACATGTTTGCACAATGGCACTGGCTAAATCTACATCTGTCCACTGCAGATGCATTATCCACAACCTGGATGAGTAACTATCATATAGTGTAATATTATAACATCAAATAAAAAGTATAATGGAATACACTATAAAAATAGTATTAGTTAGTATAATATAAATATATGAATTATATAATGTTCGTATATATGCATTCTAAATTAATAAAATAGTATTCTATAGGCCTATAACTTACCACTAGTATAATATTAGCCTATTTCCAGTGGGACAATGCAGCAGTTAAGAAATACACAACCAACATTTATAATGTTTGTAGGTTTTGTTCCTTCATTAAATCCTTGTGCAAGAAAAAATGCTCTACATTGTGGTAAGTAAAGCTAAGTACTAACTTGTCAATAATCAGAACCATTCATGCACAACAATGAGTTCAACATTTGGAAAGTTTGCTGTAGCATGTCAACCTTTTTTTAAAGTCCTGCCCCATCCAGACTGTGATTGGTCGGTTCACAAAAAGTGACACGGACGAGCGCATCGACTTTATGAAAAGTTGAACATGTTTCAACAAAAGGCACCTAACAGTCATTTGTAACAGTTTTGTAAAAGGCACTGACACTGGAGTACGTGTTGGTTCCTCCAGATCAATTCTATCATGGAGTAGCAGCAGCTGAAATTCTTGTTGTTGATAACCTCCGGTGGTTGATGTTCTCACCTTTCAAACAGAAGTGGTCAGTGAAACAATCCTTTTCAGCTTGGTATCAAGTTATAGTTTGTAAAATTACACATAGTAGCAAAAAATAGTTGAACTCTCCCTTTAGGTGCTTTCGCTCACCCTTGTATTGGTTTAACTGTCCGTCACTGACCAAGATTGTGAAAAAGACATCCAACTGTAAGTTTATTACAGATCTAGTTGTCACAGAAAGCCTCATCAAACACTAGTACTGTGGTGATGTGTGGATCCAGCAGAAAGAGGCTGAGCTCTGTAAGCCCAGCTGATCAGTCTTAAAGCAGATAATTCCTGCACCAACATCTGTCCTCTGGATGCTTAGAGAGACACAGCTCTGCCTTACTCCTCATCTCTCTCCTCTCCATCTCCTCTTTATCACAGCCCCAGAAGGTTATGCAGAGGGTAAGCCCAATGCAAAGCTCTGCTCTGCTTCATCCACCATGAATAGTGAAAGGCTGCCCTCTAGCAGCAAAAAAAAAACAGATAAAAGGAAGAAAGAAAGAAAGAAAGAAAGAAAGAAAGAAAGAAAAAAACACTCGCTTAAAATGTGGGAGCATGTTTACCTCCACACTGATATTAGTCAGGGGATCCAGGCATACACTGGGAACTTAAACACTACTGGCAAACTTTCCTTGCTGCATGTGCTTAACTTAATAAGGAAATGGTCCAAATCAGTCAATTTCTGTGGAATGAAAGGGTAGATTTAATAGTGTGAGCCTTGCTGTGGAGAGAGTGGCCATTTTTTTGTGCGTGTGTTTTCATTTCCAGTGTCTGCACTGGAAATAGGGGTTTAAGTTGAGACTGAAAGTTGGTGCAGCTCTTGACCTTAATAACAGCAGCTGACAAACAATCACACTATAAAGTCCATTTTGTAGCCGTTCTGGAGCTTCTGATTGCATCACATGGGCTGTCTGAAATCACTCCCTAGTTACTTTAAAGTGCTGTATATTCACCCTCAATTATATTTGCTCTTTTATTTGAGTTACTGAGTTCTGAGTATGAAAGGTATGCTTTATATGGAACCCTTGTTACGGTGGGTAGCGTAGGCAGCAGGGAATGGACCCAAATGCAGATGAACAGGGAGGCTCATGAAGTTCAATTATTTATTTACACCAAAAGATGAGCTGACATGCTACAGGAAGGCAGGAAAACAGGGAACACATAATTAGCAGGTCCAGGTAACAGAAGCTGGAAGGAACATACAAAGGGTAAGACAAGAACATGGAAACTAAGCACATGGCAAACAGTATGAATTGACCAGAGAACAAAAGGAAGGGGACCGGTATATGTAGGGAGTGGCTGATGAGGGAATGAGGTGCAGGTGGGGAGATGGGCAGGGAAGCTCAGGTGACAGGAATGTGGTGATTGCAGGGTAGATGGGAGTGGCAGGACCTTGACTGGCAGGGGGAAAGTCTGAGGGCTTCTGGTGAACAAATGAAAAGTAGCACTGGGAAAACACAAATTTGGCGGGAGAGAAGGGACAGGGAGACAGACTGTGACAACCCTCAAGTAGTGCCCATGGCATGTACACTACTTTCTGCTAACAATCCCGCAGTGCAAAGCATCATATTTTATTAATGCAAAAGTGACTGACAACTGTAGCCTAAGTGATGATGCAAAATTATGATGATTTTTAAGTGTCAGAAAACTCAGTTTACTGCTCACTATAGAGAAGAAAGAAAATGGCGATGGGCAAATGTCCGCTGCGGGTTTTCATTGAGTTTAGCCTGATTTACCAAGACAGCAGCTCATCATGGCAGTCAGCTCCTGGACTGCACCTGGAACGCAGTGCTCTGAGTGAAAGCCCATACAGTAAGTGCTGTTCAGAGGTGGAATTTGTCACTATGCTCAGAAAAGAAATGAATATATGATAAATGAATGATTACAAAATACTTACTTTGGCCAACAGCACCTGAGGAAAACTGTTACTGTTACTCAAAATATTACTCATAAAATTATAATATTATAGCCAAACAACCGGTGGAGGGAGGGAGGGAGAAAGAGAGAGAGACAGAGACGAACAGATGGAGCAGGTGGAGGTGGAGATGTTGTTAATATGGATGTTAAACTAAGGTAAATGCAGCCAAACAAAGAAATGTTTAGTTGCAGCCTCTAGTGATTTTTCAGTTCATTGATGGTCAAGTTCAAATTCAAGTTTGATGAACCCAAACCCAAACATCTGACCACTATTTGTTTGTGTTAGAGATATTGTGTTAATAATAGCCTAATTGCTTAATTTTTGCTTCTAATAATCAGTTTTCTGTTGCAGGCCTACTCATCTTTGCCAAGAGGCAAATCCAGTTGCATTCCAGTTGCATTAATTGGTATAAACAAAAAATCCCTGTGGGAATCAATTTATTTTCATTGTGAATTAGAAAATGGTCGGCAGGCCAACTGGCAGCCTATCACGGGCCAGATTTGAACCACGTGCCATAAGTTGGGTGTCACAGCTGTAGGCCTATAGTCTATAAGTTACTGTGTGAAGTAGCCCTTCTTACAGTATAGGGTACAACATTACACTTAACAGGTTTATGTGGACTGACATCGTTGTCACACAGGGTGCTGTTCATTGTTGTTATGGAGTACAGTAAGTAGAACAGCTTTTTTATGAGGTATTGTAGATATGCTATCTGAAGGCTTGACTTCTTCATCGCATAGCTTTGCTTGCTTTGCACATTGCTCAACCACCTCCATCCATGTTTCAGTTTTAGCGATGAAAATGCTGGCCTCATGTGCTTTAGGTTCATACCAACAAAGCTGGTCCTCCTTAAATTCCTCTTCGCTCATGAACTGTTTCAGTGCATCATTTTTCACTCCGAATTATCTCTCCAACTCTTGGTAATCAACTCTGAGTTTTTGTTTTACAATCCTGAAGTTGTTCTATCGCTGAGCTACCTTACTTCTCCTTTGCTGTATAAGCTTGTTTCTTGTTTCCTCCACAGCCTTTTCTTTTTTATCACTGAGGTGTGGTCAGTAGGGACATTCCATCATGCTGGTGACTGTCCTGAAGTGACTCCCCTACAGTTTACAACACTAATGCTTCATGCCTGTACTTTGTTATGACTACTATAGTATAGGCTTTTGTGACAGTTTAGATGAACAATACCATGAATTCTTATATAAAAACCAGTATTTTTTGTCATTCTCTCTAAAGTGCTTGTCTACAGAAGAACAAAACTATTGTGAGGAAACCATACAGTTTGAGGAAATATATTTATATTACTTTATAGGCAAGAGGAAACTAAAGGAGATGTCAATCAGTCTGTACATGCCCACACAACCCTGAGAGGAGGTCTAATCATTCAAAATACGCCTGGATGGAGGACTTTTAATAATGACCTGTGGAGTAACATTGTTACTGGGTAACAAGACATGAGAACAGGGGGAACACCAGTGCCAATATAGCAATGAAATGAATTGTGGTATAATTTATTTTGAAATGATGATACTAAATTATCAAAATAAAATACTGGGGAACCATATTATAATTTTAGGGTCCAATGTACAATTCATCTGATGATTAAAACTTTTATGTCCTGTCATATCATCAGATCACAAACATAGTTGAGTCGAATACATACTTTCATTCACAAAAAAACTGTATTGAGGTTTATTGTACAATATACAGTATGGAGAATATTGTGGCAAGCTATGCATCAGTCCAAAACATGTTATTTGTTTACATGTTTTTACCAACTTTTAAAAAAACATACATGAGAAATTCCAGGAGAGGTAATGGTGTCACTTGTTAGTGCCAGTACACTCCATCAGGACAAAGCACTAAAAATATGGACACAGTGTGAGTGCAGGTTATGTGGGCTGCAAAATAAAGCTGTCCCTTGTCCACCACTTTTTCAAAGTAATTACAAAGTAAATATTGGGCATTACTAAAAGTGTAAACAGAATGTAGATTGTGCAACATTTGTTTGCTCACATGAAGATCCGTGGCTCTGAACTGAAGCTGGAAGCCTCTGGATAAAACTGAATAAGCCTGGCTAATCGGTTAGCCACTTGGCGACATTTCGCAGTCTGGTTCTTCTCTTTTACAGCAAGTGTGCTTTTTTGTGCTAACTTATTCTTCTCATCTTTAAATATTCATTGGCTATCTGGTTGCCAGTGTGTTTTTCAAGGAGGCGGAAGAAAAAGTGATTTGGTCAGGGGTACCACAGACAAACGAGCCAATCACCAACAAGAAGCATAACGCAGTCAGATGTCAATGTTTCAAATTTCAAGAGGCACGTGCTGACACTTCCTCTCGAAACTGGAAATGTCTTTCAGGGGTTTACTAAAATAAATGAGCGTCTTCTACAGCACTTGCTGTAAGAATTTGAACCCTTTGGGGTTTTTAAAGTTGCACAACAATTCATTTTAGGCAGCCAAGTTCACAAAAGCCAACTGAACACTACCTGCCCAAGAATCAATCCATTAGCCTAACTCTACTGCCCAATCCAATATCCAATCGCTTTCTAACCTCTCATAACGTTAGTTTGAGAACATTTTTAACTCAATGTCTGCTTACTAGCTTTTTGACAGAGCTTTCAACTGCATCTCATGGTCTTCCTCAGCAGATGGAGATTGCTCAGTTGTCATCATATGACCTAAATGTAGTACTTTGGTCACATGACAATGTGTCGTCCTATATGGGGGAGAGATGTCTGTCTCTGTTCAAAGATGGTCTCTGGTGTCAGATGTGAATGGCCTACTTGATCTTTCTCCGGTTGTCCATTGACTCCTGGTTGATGACCTTTGATCTCTTCCCAGTTGGTGCTGTAAGCAGTTTTGTTCTGGTGTGATTGTGTCAGTTCCTAGTGTTCATTCAGTCTCTTGTCCGGAGTCCTTATGATGTCATACACCACTCCACTCCACGCAGGGGGTCTTGTCTTTAGGGTGTACTGGCAGCGATCTTAAGGTGTTGAATGGTTTGTGGTAAGTGCTGAGTCCTTGTGGAAGACTCTGGCCAGTTCAGTGGAGTGTAGTTCAGGGAGTCCCACTTGGATGCAGTTCCATAAATATTTATTGTCTTGACAAATTAGCCAATGACTCCATTCACTGATGAAAACTGGGAAATGTGGTAGACAGCTCTGGAAAAAGCCAATAAGTGGGCCTCGAGTAAGGATTTTTATGTCTATTCCAATAGTTTCACAAACTATCAAGAATGAACTTTGATGCTGAAGGCAGAATGTTGGTTTAGCAGCAAGTAATTTAGTGAACTGTAGGCTATATGAATCATTCACACAAGCAATGGCAATCATTATCTCACTCTGGGAACATCCCAGATTTGAACAGCATATATGGCAAAATAATCTCAACTCAATGTCCACTGAGTATCTTTTTCTGAGCTCTCAACCACATCTCTATCTGTGTTGAAGGATGATCAGCTTTAATCATGGCATTACAATAACACAATTGCAACATGGGAAATCCCCAGGGCAAGGGTGGTGGTGGTCCCAAAAGTAATCAAGAAGTCCACATTCCCTTCTGAGTTTATTTAGGCGATCAGTGAGTCATCAAAGCGAGCAACGCTTTAATAAACTTTTTTTCTAAGACAAACAGAACAGCATTAAAGAGCCTAAATATTTGGCAGGCACTGAATTTTCTAACTCTGGGTCAGAGTTGAACCCAGTGTGACACTGCAGCACATTCTGACACGTAAATAAAGGCCCCTGCTCAACATACTGTAGGATTTAATACTGTAGGTTGATGGCTTTATTAGCCTATAATAATAAAAAAAGACCGCAAAATAGAAAGGTATTGCAGCCTAAAGGAAAAGGGAATTTAATTGATAACAGAGTGAGGAAAGAGTGGAGAGACAGTGAGGAGGACAAAGTAATGTGAGAAAGGAAAAAGTGACTGCAATAGAAGGAAGCAGAGAGAAAACAGAGTAGGCTAACAGTGTGAGAGGAGGATAGGAACAGTGAAAGGCAGAGCCAGAGAGAAAGCTGAAAAGAAGCGAGGCAGAAGGTGAATGTAGCACTATTCTATTCTGCCGCAGCCTACCGGGCGGGAGGGGGGGTGTTTACTGCCGTGGTGCCCGAAGCTTGACGCGGGACGTTTCTGCTCTCGAGCACCGCGGATTTACTCCACCTGGCACGCGCACGATGATGGAGATGAATATGGAATGATAACGACCGACAGCGCAAGATGGGCAGGCGTTGAGATCAGCTTTAACTTCCTCCAGTGGAGGCTCAGCTTCGAAATGGTAGGACAAAACCTGTTCCGGTACAATAATGTAGTTGAGTGTCCCTTCCTATTGGTGTGCTGTTCCGTGTTTTCCAAAAAAAGACGCAATGCGAGGAGTTGAATGAGTAACATTAGCTATGCAGCTAAAAGTGGAGCAGAAAGCGGCGGTAGTTGAATCCATTTCTCTAAATGTCGGCAAGCCTATTTTCTCTATTTCTCTCCGTCTTTTAGTTTGTGGCAGCCTCCGAACATTATACTCTAGTCCGATACGTGACGTTTGCCTATGGAGAGAATCTGTCGCTAAATTTCATTCAAAAATCTGGCAAATAAAATATCCCGTGTACGCCGGCAAACACACACACCTGGCACAAGACAACCTGAAAACAATGTTGAATTGTCATGACCCACCTTTAATTTCGGCACACACACGACACGCAAAACACCACGTACTTTAATAAAATCTTAACTTTAAGAATCGGTTCGCCCGTTCTTCCAACTGGCGTCTTGCGTCAAACACACTGTGCAGGGCGGAAGCCAGCAGTGTGAAACGATTATAAAACTTGATATTTTGTTGACATAAAGCTCTTTTTGAATATTATATATGCGCCGAACTTGCCAAAAGACCATCAAACAGGAGAGGATTGTATGTCTCCCACGAGACAATAAGAATGTCTGACATTAAACAAGTCAACTTTAAAACTCCTACAGTTTTGAATGAAGTTTGGAGTAACGTCGCCCTCGTGCCGGAGAACGGGCGTATTGGCGTTACACCACCAGCAAATGTGGTTTCCGACCTTTGGCAGCGTATGAGTAAGCGGACAACATGCAGTGGTGTGTGTGTATCAGCGCGTGCAGTCCCGGATGAAAGTTGTTGAGTTTGGGGCTTTTGAAGAAGAGCGTGCAGCGGCAGGCCCGTCTGCCCCAGTTCCGTTCGTCACACGGGACGGCGGAAGGCCAAGTCGAAGTTCAGCTCAAGCCTCCTTCTCTCGGTTTGTGTATGTGTGTGTGTGTGTGTGTGTGTGTTAGTCAGCAGAAAATGGCCGCAGTGAGAGCCAGCGGCCTGAGTTAGTATGACAGGCCGACAGAGGGCCTCCAGTCCCGGCATACAGCTGGAGAGCCGCTAGTACAAACACAGAGCTGCAGCTAGTGGAGCAGTCCTCCTGCAACCGCAGTCCCCTTGGAAACACTCACTGGAAGATTCCAGTTCAAGTTGGGAAGTGAGCCACTTGACAACACCTCAGATGCCACTATATAAAAGAAAGAACTCAAATGTTGCCCCTCCATCACCATTAGCTCCATTACATGATACGTGACAGAATCGACTGTATTTAATTGATTGCTGTGGCTAAATCCTCCTGAACACAGCTTGCAATGCCCTCAAAGGCTGAAATAAAATGAGGCTGCTCTTGATGTGACCGTGTTTGTTATTATTATTTATTTATGCTGCTCCAGTTGAAGGATCATACAAACCTAATTTTCGAGCAAAAAAAAGCCTTAAATGGTGACAGCAAGAGTAATGAGTTTAAATACTGATCATAATTTAAACTTAAACATACACTTAAAAGTGAAATGATTGTTGTTTTTATTAGTAGTTAAATTAGCTCCACCTCTACCAGCTACAATATTAAAAACTGTTAATGTGTATATGCATCCTTAATAATAATCCACAAATTTGTATAATAATAAAACAATATTCATTCTGCAAAATTACTTCAGCATGATAATTATTGACCAAGTAGCCTCTATTTATTGGCCCTGTCCATATTGTTACATTAGTGACTTATAAGCTGCAGTCCCTCCTACTGTAGATTTTTACATAAATTGATTGTTTTGTACATGTCACAGTCACATCCCCTTTTCATATATTACACCAGTGCTTTTTATTGTTCATTCTATAGAGTCATTCATTTTAATATATCTATAGCCGCACTTTGCTACTGTTTGCTCTATCAAATACAAAACTGCATTTTATTCTAATGGTGGAAATGGTAGTGGTTGAATCTGATCTAATGTTAAAACAAAATATCAGTTTTTAGGAGTGGTGGAGGATGTATCCAGACCGTTTACTTAAGTTAAACTAGCACGTAAAAGTCCTGTATTGAAAATGTCATTCAAGTAAAAGTACATAGGTATTATTAATGTACGTAAAGGATCAATTATAAAAGTATGATCCTGCAATACATTGATGTATAAGTAGCATTTTAGTGTTTTAGTTGGTCGAGGTGGAGCTAATTTTAAATGCTTTATTCTGTTGAGTAGTTTAAACTATAACAATGCATCACATTTTATTTGTTAAGTAATCTAGCCTAACTAGTAGCCTAACTATGACTATCAAAATAATATTGTGGAGTAAAAAGTACAATATTTCCCTCTGAATTGTAGTGAAGCAGAAGTATAAAGTATCATACAATGGACATACTCAAGTATAGTACAAGTACCTCAGATTTGTATTTAAGTAGGTTCATTAGACTACTTGTGTAAATGTAGGCCTGCTTACATTCCACCTCTGGTTTTTAGAAGCACATCACAACCCTCCTCTGTATGAATAACACGGTGGGAATAACGGCCAAACTGTGTCTTAAGGTGGAAATGATGTGCTGCTTTGTTTTTGGGATGTAATCAGAAACTGAAGATGAATCTTCATGGTCTTCAAAAACAGGTTAAATGATGCTCTGTGACGACTTTCTGTGTTTACCGATGTTATGTTTGGCGTCATTGTCTCTCCACTTAAGAGAAGAATGAAAATCAGGACTGTGGACACCTAATTTGAGTTGCTACACTGTGCATTAGGCTAAGTGCCCTCTGAATGTTCACAGTTCGAATCCAAGCTGTTTTTCCAAGACTGTATTAAGTCCACGGTAGGCGCTAATATACTGTATGAATGTAAAGCTGATCATGAGATCTGTAGAGTGTCAGAAGGCCAGTTTGTGGAGGCAGAGTAGGCTACAGCAGCTGCTGCGGCTTTAAGCCCGTCGTTTGGGATGGGCTGAGTTCATAACGTCATTTCAGTTCTCTTTCTTTTATTCTTCGCCCCCTCATCTCCTTCCCTCTCTAAATGACACAGTCCCCGGTGCTCCGTTACACCTCCGGCCATATTCTCCTCCTAAGAATGATTATTCCGAACTTCCTCTGTGTTTTTCTCCCTGCGGGGCATTTTTCCGGAGCCTCAACTTTTCTGGCGTGTCATCATTTCTGGAGTTAACGCGGCAGAGTCTTCCGAGGCGACCAAAGCTCTCTCATATCTCGATTCTTAAAAAAACAGTTCAACAGCCCAGGAAATGCAGCGTTTTCTCTAACCCGGAGGTACCGCTGCTTCCCTGAATCAGCGGGGAAGAGCTTGTAGAAATCTGCAAAAACAGATGACGACGCTATGGAAATTCAAAATTTCAGCCTAGGGATGTTTATGTTAACGCAAAGCCTGGACTGATTCCGCTCCTCCTCATCAAAATGATGTTTTCTCCTCTCTCTCTGTCTCAGGTAAAACTGCACTGTGCTTCTCCGTGCCTCCTGATCACTGTTGTTACACTTGCACTGCTAGAGGAGAGCCTACCCTACATGGAAATGAAGCTATCACGTAGTTAACTAATTATGCATGACACTGTTGACTTGATAATGCAGAGTGTGTTTGAAAAAACAAAACAATTTAATGACAAATGTCTTCATTTAGTATAGCTACAATTTGAACAATTCCTAGCTACAGTTGCCTTCACTGTACAGAGTAGGGCAGACAGTGATATGAATCATAGATTCATATCAGGAGCAGGTACACAGAGTGAAGGAGTGGACTGCACCAGGCCTGTTGAACTTGAATTAACATGTGGTTATTGGCTGGAACATGCTGAAAGGCGTGTTTGAAAGACTGCATTAGATTTGTCTTCTCTACAGCATGTTAGTCAGCGTGTGTGTTTACAGTGTGCTTTGTGTGCAGGATCTGTGCTTTATTTTTTATTTGGGGAACTTTGCAGAAAACCTCTGATAGCTGCAGAGTTTTTCCACTTGTTCCACAGGTTCCCTACCTTATTCCTCTCTGTCGGTATGCTGTGTAACGCTGATGATATTACAGCCTATCAGTGCTGCTATTACTGTTATCACTGTTACTAGTACTGCTACTACTGCTATGTGTACTAGTATTGCAGTGCTACTAGTATTTAGCTCTACTATAGTTGATATTTCTTTTGCAGCAAAGTTTATAACTAGTGCTGTAACTAGTACAGCTACACCTTGGATTACTTCTATTATAAATGCTACTGCCACTACCTAGGATAGATTACCAACCTGGCAAAGGGGGCAACTGCCCCAGGACCCCAGGTCCCTTGGGGCCTCAAAATTACCAGGTTCAATGCATGTCAATTGGTGGTGAAGTGGGCCCTCATTAGCTAATCTTGTGGCTCTCACTTGTAGAGGGGCCCTGTGCCAAAATCAAGTTTTAAGACCTTTATTATGCATTATTGCTTATTTTGAGAGGGTTGCGCGTTAGACCATGGACAGGTTGCTGGATAAACCCCACGCAGGCATGGGGAGAACATGTAAACTCCACACAGAAAGGCCCCAGCTGGCCGGTGGGTTTGAACCCTCTTGCTGTGAGGCAACAGTGCTAACCACTGCACGACTGTGACACCAAGTCAGTCAACTGGAATTTTAGCATTTAGTAAACTGCTGGTTAGTTATTTATATAATAATATAAACAATAAAAAAAAGGAAACAAATCTGATTTCTTAAGCATTGCAGCGATAACATCCCAAGCCTTCTGGTTCTTGTTATTATCATAATTTGAATATGTAAAATCATAGAGACCATAGCATTCAAATTTAAAGGGCCTTGAACCCAAAACCACAGGATGATCCCTCCATTACTGTCAGGTCACACATTAAATAAAGACATAATACTGCTACCCTGCTGCTTATATTTTTATTACTGTGAAATTATTATTGAAGTAGGCTAAACATTTTTAATTCAACTTAAATGTTGAACATTTGGCTTTATTATTTGTTTTATTGAAGCAGCTGAGGATTATTTATGGCAGTTTGGCTTTGTTGTAGTTCTTCATATCATACCACAAAATATTACTTCTGGAGCTCAGGTGGAATCCCTTCTACTTGCAAGCATGCAAAGCAATAACACAATTAACCATTGTAAATTGGTCATGTATTTATTCACACGATGTTGACATTCCATGAAAAGCAGACACTTGTGTCCAGTTTTCCAGTAATCCATTATTTCAGGCTTTCCAACTCACACTTTTAGCTTGTCTCACGCTACACAGGCTCAGTCTCACACTATACAAACAAATAAAAAGAAATGCCACTCCAGAATTAAAAAAACACAGCAAGCTTATGTTAATGTACCTCCACAGGTCTCCCAAAATGATGAAAATTAAATCTGGGTGATTTGGAGTGTTTTTAAAACTTCTAAAAATGTTGGAGTGCAGGTGCAGACTGATTCAAATCCAGTACCCAATATTATTGCTGATTCACTCACTGCTCATGTTTACCGAATGCCGCCTGTGGGCGCCTCTATCACTGTTGTCCACTGGAAATGTTTCAGAATGTTTCTTCAGCAGAGACATTACTAATAGTGTTGAGTTGTCTCACATTTTTTATGTATTGCAGCACATTGAAAACAGATTTGATGCTCATTGACACATGTAAATTAGTGTACACACCACTCCATCTTACTTTTTTTTGTATCCGTATTTCCTGAATAGTGTATATTAGCAAAACAAAAACCATAGCAACCCCCCTCACAGAATTCAGAGGAAAAGTGCACACCTAAGCAGTGTAAGAAAACACCCTAGATCACGTCATTTGTAACCATAAAGGTCATTCAAGAGAATGCAGAGCATGGTAAAAGTGGAAATTTCATCTGAATTAAGACAACTACCACAGGCACATGCTACCACAGACCGAGCCAACAAGCAGGTAGCTAAACTCCCTCCCACTCTGAAAACTAGAAACTCAAGTAGATGACAACTGCAGGATGGCTGTAAGGTCAGAAAAATACTTTTCCGGATCTTTCAGCCACATCTTGTGGCCGTCATCAGTGGTTGGAGTTTACTCAGAAGTGGTTCAGTTATCATCATGTGACTTAAAGAAGAACTCCACACTAAATTATTATTACGTGATTATACACATAATCACATAGGTTCTTGTTGGCATGTGATGTAAATACAGGTGATTTTTCCAACAAAACACATATTGTGTGTAAATTAGCTTTCACTGCTCAAAATTAGCTTGTACCATATGTGTCTGCCTGAATTTGAACGTTTAGTTGAGCTGAATTCTCTCGCCCCTCACCCAGGCGTGACAAAATAGGCAAGACTCTGAGGTCTGTTTCGTATGTTGACCCCTCCCCTGACTATGGTAGTAGCTGCCGCGCTAAGTTCAAAAAGCAGAACACAGCTAACTGTAGCCCCAGTTTGTGCCTCTCACACGTAGCTGCTGGTTGCGTAAGCCTTAGCAAGCCTGATGAGTGTTGGTGGAAAAATGACGTACATTTATTTCTCTGCAGTGTCGGTAAACACAACACAACACGCCAATAACTGTGCTATGTTCAGAGCTTATCAAGATATTTAGGGCTGACAAACAGTAACGTTAACCACAAGAAACAGCAGGGCTACAGCTATGTACTGTACCCCACAGACACACATACCGAGAGAGCCTCTCATAGTAGAGTTGCAAGCCGAGCTACAGCACAGTGACTCTCTCAAAGGGCTATAAACGTGCCTGACTCTCCACATCACACACCATGTTGCCACGAGGCTACGTCTCCTACAGTTGTTGCCCTCTCCTCTGTTGGGAGGGCGGGCTCTAGCAGAATTTGAGGGTGTAGTCACTCTTTAACATGGGGGGAGATTGTTACCCCTGTCTCTGCTCAAAGATGGTCTGGTGTCAGATGTGAATGTCCTCCTTGATCTTTCTCTGGCTGTCCACTTGACCCCTTCCAGACGATGCTGTGAGCAGTTTTAGTCCGGTGTTCGCAGACAGCTGGGGCCAGATGTATAAATGATGTGTACGCACAAAAACCATGCATACGCCATCTCCCACATAAAAAGTGGTATTTTTAAATGAAGAATGTGTGCACCTCATGCATACTTCAGACCTGGGGCCAGATGCATAAAACGCTGTGTAGATTCACCACTAAAACTATGTGTACGCACAAAGTCAGAAATATGCATACGCATTCTATTCATTAGACTTAGAAATCCATGCATACGCATTGGTTCTGTTTTAGAAATCTCAATAATTATTCAGATCGTGTGTGTCTGTATGTATGTGTGTGTTTTACTGATGCTCAGAGAGCTGAATTCTGCTTCATGTAAAATCTGTTGGAATTTGATTTTAACCTCTGATCGACTGTAGGGAGGAAGGCGTCTTAAAGCTCCAGCTAAACTCAAAAGAAAATGCTCCTCGTCTGGTGGATTATTAATGGCATTAAGGACACAGTGCTGATACTCAGACACGTCTGGCGCAGCCCTTCTCTTTGGAGCCAGAGTACGGCGAGCAGGGTTGTGGCAGGAGAGCCAGGACATCTGGGCTGTGTGGTATTGGCCTGGGTTTGGGTCTGGGTCAGGTACTCTGATGAAAGTGTGCTCTCATCTGTTGTCTGTGGGAGACAAATCAGAAAAATAAAAATATGCTAATAATGTATACTAATGAAGTATACTACGACTAATAATAATAATTCCTTCCTTTTGACAGAAATGTTCCTCCAAGCATTATTTTTCATATTGATATCGTGATAGTCGGCGGATGTCATCTGGTACAGACATGGATACTCAGAGACCAGCAGTATTAATTTCTCTTCCATTGTTGTTGTTGTTGTTCAGCACTTGTACATGTAGGATGTGACGGTTGGTCTTTGTGTGGTATTTGTACTGCCCCTCCTCCACTATGAATGGACGGCTGGGTAAAAAGTGACAGGGATGAGCCCAGCTTTTTACCCAAAGTTGAACATTTTTCAACTCTCGCCGACCAGAATCGTGCCAAAATGCCAAGCGTGCAGCGCTCAGCGTAGGATAGATGCCCAGCACCTCGTCATGCTGCTACTGTTTCTAGCATAGTGTAAATAAGTGGTGCTCCCATTGCCAACATTTCAAAAGATACGCTGGCCTTAGGAAAAAACGCTTTGGTGGACACACTCTCTAGGGTGTATATACATCCATTTATAGATACTTGGGGAGTGGAAATGGGGCTCCTGCACGTGTGCCCATTTCCACAGAGATTGCGATTTACACAGAACCCAGATTGAACACAGAACCAGGTGTACGTAAATCTGACAAAAAGAATGTGTATACATATTTCTGTTTTTCAGAGTTTTAGATATGAATCTATTTAGTTGTGTAATGTGGGTTCTATGCATCTGGCCCCTGTTGTCCGTTTCCAGTGTTCATTCAGTCTCTTGTGCAGGGTCATTGCTGTCTCACTGATGTAGTGTTCCCCACAGCTGTCACGTGTGATGTCATTATGACGCCATACACCACTCCAGTTTCAAATTATATTGTTGAGTGATGAGTTGTTGTTATTGTGTTTTGGCTTGTGTTGTAGTTTTGTGGTGCTGAATGGAGAGCTCCTGTAAAGCGCACTTTATATTATATATTATATACTTTATTTATACAGTATTCTGTCACTGTCACTGAAATGGTTCTCATTGTCATAGTACTACAGCTACATTTCTGACATGTTGTGGATACAAACGGCCGAAGTCTCTCTCTGTCTCTCTCTCTGTGTTTTTGTCCGTCTCTGCGGACTTTGTCTCTCTTTGGCATTCTTTCTAGCTCGATCACTCACCCTGACCAGCTCAGTCACTCTTTATGGTGGTTGAATGGTATACTTTGTTGTATTTCTGCTTGTTTTAGTTTGTGCTGTACCTGGGGCCATCTAATGCTGTTGGTGGTGATGTCTGCACTTTGTGGTTGTTTTTCATATCCATAGCACAGTGGCTGCTTCTATGTTATTAATAAGGTGGTCAAAGTTTCGCTATGTCACACGTTTCATTGCTCTGAGTTGTAGGTCTCGAAAATGAATTGAGAGGTTCCAGACTAATTTGCATATGCAAAAGTTATGTGGGGTAGCTGTAACTCAGCAGGTTGAGCAGGTTCTGTCCCCGACTGCAGTTCAGAATCATAAAGCCCACTGTTAGCAAGCTTGCATCTCCAGCCATCACCATGTCAGGGTTGCCAACTTTGGGTACCTGACTGGAGTGAGACATGTGGCGGGAGCGGGACCTTATATTCTAAGATGTAAGGATATAGCCTGACTACGCCACCCTGGGAAATACTCACAATTTCACATATTAGACAACAGTAACACAATAAAGGGCACACATGTTCATTCACTAATGAAAGTCAAAGACGTTTGGTTTCCAATATCAAAACATCGTTTGAATGTTCACAAGTAGAAAGAACCACAAATAAACAAAAAGAAACAAAATAACATGAGAACCTATCCTACTCCAGACACATAACCAATCCCGGCACACACATCCCGGCTAGATTACTGCAATTCCCTCTTCACCTGCCTCAGGAAGTCGTCTCTGGACCGTATACAAATGGTCCAGAATGCTGCTGCAAGGCTGTTGATCAGGTCCAGCAGGACAACTCATATCACACCCATTTTATCTTCCTTATACTGGCCACCCATCAAGTTCTGGATTTGTTTTAAGGTTCTTGTTTTTACGTATAGAGCCCTGCATGGTCAGGCGCCAGTGTACATCTCTGACCTGCTCCATCCTTACATCACCAGTAGGTCACTTAGCTCTTCTGACAAGGGCTTACTGGTTGTTCCTCATGCCCGACTGGAAACAAAAGGCGATCGTGCCTTTGAAGTGTTGGCTCCCACAATGTGGAACACCCTTCCTATAGACATACGATCTGCGGTCTCTGTTGACACCTTTAAAAAGCAGCTGAAGACTTATTTATTTAAACTGGCCTTTGTCTAGCCTTGTGCTGTATGATGTTTGTCATTTGTGTGTGTTTTTAAGGTCTGCTGTTGCTTATGTTTTATTGTCTGTTTCTTACTGTGCTCACTGTTACTGTTTTTATGGTCTTATTTTTAACATTTGTACTTTTGTGAAGCACTTTGTGATCTTGCTCTGTGAAAGCATTTATTTACTTACTTACTTACACAGACAAATCTACACATGACCACACATACTCACTTAGCCAAATATATACATGCACACTCACTCACTCACTCACTCACTGGCTTGCTTGAACACCTTCTGGGCTCCGGCACAGGGTTTTCTACCAGAACAGCAACTGTCCAATCAACACAGCGATAAGCATCACTCACCGATCAGAGAGAAATTGATTCTGCACTCATAGAATGGGGTTACAATACGTAACCAACATACGTTTGCCTGTTCATCTCTGTTACTGTCGCAGTGTTTTGGTGTGAGAATTGTTTGCAGCGTGAAAGCGTGTGTCACACGCCAGAAGCGTGAGAGTTGGCAACACTGACCATGTCACTCAGTCCTCTCCTACCTGCCTACTTGGAGAACCATGGCTACACCATGAACAAAGATAATAAGCTCATGGCAAATACCTAAGCTATAGGAAATGAAGAAAATAGATAAAATATGATTAAAACATGTTTTAACGTTTCATTAAGCAATGATAAAGGGAAAATTCTATTGGGTGGCAGTGCACTAGATTTTTGTTTTAATACAATGGAGTACAGTGGTACAGAGTATTAATTGATGTGACTGAACTTAATTTTTTGAGAACTATGACAATGTTATGAAAGATTACAATTACAATGTTACAACAATATTTAATTAATTTGAGGCCACTGGGTAGTGGTCTAATGATGTACATTATAAAAAAGGTGAGTGTTGGATACAATATACGTAGTCATTGCAAGCCAATCAGATATGCTGTTATTAAGAAATTCAGAAATCAATAGCCATAACCAGGTGCATATGTCAGTACCCATTTAAATAGAATTTACAGTCTTCCAACATTTGATAAATGGCTGTATTTATATAGCACTTTTCACTCATTCTTTTGCTGTTATGTGCACAAAGAGCGAGTGAAACGTGTATTGATTACCACTGAAAATTGAAGTGTATCTGCAGTGTCAGACAGATGACTGAAAGCTGAAACATGTCTGGTGTAAACAGCATGTTAGTGTACTTAATCTGCCTGCCTCTTCTCTCCCTTCTTTTTTCATATGATATCAACATGCTATCATAGGGACTGTCAGTATGTGCGTCCTGTCCAGATGGGTAGAAATTGCCAGTGTTCTGTCACAGGTGGTGATGTACTAGACAAATCTGAACAGTGTAGGCAGATTACATCAAGATTACCAAACTCAGCAATGTGGAAGAGTCCATTAAGACCGGGAGTGAAAACATAGCTCTGCTGTGTTGTTGCCTGATTATGCCGGTATACTGCTGGGGAAATAGAGCCCATGCTATATGTCCAGACTGAGGAAGTTGTGGTTAAAGTTGGCTTGCTTACTGATAATTGTGTGTGTATTTACGTTTGTCTGTCTGTCATGTAGGATGAGTTCCATCCGTTCATTGAGGCTCTGCTGCCCCAGGTCCGTGCCTTCGCCTACACATGGTTCAACCTCCAGGCCAGGAAAAGGAAATACTTCAAAAAACATGAGAAAAGGATGACTAAAGAAGAAGAGAGAGCTGTCAAAGACGAACTGCTCGGGGAGAAGGCAGAGGTGGGATGGATAAGTTGAGTGTTGGATAGTTAGATAAAAACATTTTTATTTTGTTTTTCAAATCAAGTAGCTAAAATGAACTTATGATAATTAGTCAAACTGAAGACATTTTATTTGTAGTCAAACCTGTGTTTTACAACATATTAATATACTTTACCAATTTCTAAATTATACTTACTGGTCTTAAAGCTATTTTAATATGCTAGTACAATACATTATTCAGTATATTAATAGACATAACTCTTTACAATATCATTCTGTTCCAAGGTGAAACAGAAGTGGGCCAGCCGTCTTTTGGCCAAGCTAAGAAAGGACATTAGACCTGAATGCAGAGAAGACTTTGTCCTGTCAATCACCGGGAAGAAAGCTGCATGCTGTGTCCTGTCAAACCCTGACCAGAAAGGCAAAATGAGACGCATAGACTGTCTCAGACAAGCTGACAAGGTAAACTCAATTCTGCCTAATAGTACATGTTAATTTCCAGTAGTTTTGTTCCAATGTTGATGATTTCAGAGCTTCTAACCAAAAATTGTATAAAAGAGCAGATGGTCTACAGGCCAATGTAAATGAAACTCTGCATTGTTTGTTTTTTTCAGAGAGGGTATGGTAATTATTTCTCACCCCAGATTTAAAAGTTATGTCTGCATTCTCTTGTGAAAGTGAGAGTAAAAATCAAATGGTTACATCATAATTGTTTTATCAACAACATGCTTTTGTGTCATAAAGGTACACTTTGCCATATGCAGGGGATACAGTCATGTCTCTGTATCAGGGCTTTATTTGGGCAAAATGTCTCTAGAAACACCATATATATATATATGTGTGTATATGTATATACACAGTATATTTTATACACACACCCTGTGTCAGTCCCTTCTGAGTCTCCATCACATGTTGTTATGCAACTCAGGCACCGTGTAATTGGTTTAGTTATGAAGGACAGACAGACATCTGGTATCATTCATCAGGCTACAATATCATCAGGGGTAGGGTGAAATTTCAGAGCTCCACAGAACTGTTGCCTGACCCTTCTTCATTCATTCAATTACAGTGGTACTAACTGTTCATTTAGTACTTGGTTTAAAAATAGAGCTGCTGGAATTTGTGGTCAACATCACACACCATATTGTAGTTTTGGTAGGTGCTAGTTTATGTGTCTTTTGTGAAAATTATTGTGTCATTAACGTATTATGCATTTTTATATATTATTGGTGAAATTCTCCCCATTGTAGAAGTCGCCAAGTTAAAAGATGTGAAGGAGGACACAATGGAGCAAATACTATAAGAGATGTAAAACAAGGTCCAAGAGCTGTCGAACCACAAAGTACACAGGGAAGAAAATGGAGGAAACATTTGAGAAAAAAAAATCACCTCATTTTTAACCCCTAATTAGATAGGTAAAGTGTTTGACTGGTTTTTCATCATGTAAGCAGTTGGCATGAAACATGTTGACATTTTCAGATAAGAAAATAATCTATATTCCTCCCTGTAGATGACATCATCGGATTTTATTTGCTCCATCTCACTTAATGGAAACATATAATTCTCCTTTTAGCATCAGAAATGTTGGCTTGGTTAACAAGTAATGAAAGTCTAAATTTACAGTAAAACTTTTGGCCAGTATAGACGACTTGAAACTATTTAATGAAGCAGTATCATACACATGAAGAGGAGCACTGGCGCAGTGATTCCTCGTGGTATATTGTTACACTAACCGAGGCTAGAGTTAGATTCATGTTGATTTTAGTCAATAATGATTGTGTTTTGTCTTTTCCAAGGTGTGGAGGTTAGACCTGGTGATGGTCATCCTGTTTAAAGGAATCCCATTGGAAAGCACAGATGGAGAGCGGCTGGTGAAAGGAGGCCAGTGCTCCAATCCAGTCCTCTGTGTCCAGCCTCGACACATCTCTGTCTCTGTCAAAGAGCTCGACCTCTACCTCGCTTACTATGTACAAGAGAGAGGTATGTACCAGCACACACTTAAATGTTGTTCTTTGTTGTGCAACATTAAAGTGTGTTAAATGTTAGCCTTCATTTGTGAAGTGAGATACAGTATACTTCAGGTAAAACTTAAACCAACTTACTACATCAGGATGCTGTGCTGAATTACTGGATCACACAACTGACAGGGACTGTGAGAATTGGTGAGGATTGCAACCAAGAGGATTAACACACACACACACACACACAGAGAGATTGGTTTTCTCTGCAAAGACACATCCTGAAGTGGGTGAGCTGACCTGCAATAGGAGATTCGATTTTCTAGGCAAGAATACAAATCTTTTTTTTTTTTTTTCTCCTCTATTTTTATGTTGGTATCAGGCTTAGAATTTGCTTTAAATTTAAAGCATTGGTCAGATATTTGCAAAAAATTTCTAAATTTTACGGAACAATATGGAATAATCGCAGAACGTCATTATTTATTTATTTTATATATTTATATATTGGCAAGTTTCCTAAACAGAAGGAAAATTAGGAAAATGTTTTATGCCTTGGTCAATGTCGGACTCATTACTCAAGTTAAAAGAATATGACTGTAAGCTGAAATAGTCATACTCATTCAAACTTATTCAAACAGATACATGCAATATACTGTATAGCGTAGTGAAGAGTCAATTTTCCACTAGGTCAGTGGGGAGACACTTTCCTCTTGTTAGAAAATGCTTAGATGGACGAATGGCACAGTGAAGCATTTATCTTCATCTTACTTTTAGTATGCAAAAAATGTCTAAATTTGAAACAATATGGAATACATTTTTGGTAATATTAGCTAATCACAGGACGTCATTATTTCCAGTTTCACAGTAAAGGCCTACAGCTGCCTTTACATTATAATGAATTAAATGTGAATCAAATGCATGTAGTAGCATGGTATCAGCAGTAACGGTTGTCCATCTCTACATGTCAGCCCTGTGATTGACTGGCGACCTGTCCAGGGTGGGCTTGGCTCCAGACCCCTGCAACCCTCTAAAGGATAAGTGGGTATAGCTAATGGATGGATGGAAGTAGAGCTGCAGTTTAACACCAAAGTTGTCTGAGTTCTTCTTTTTCATTGGTCGGTTGAAACCATTTTTGTATATACAACTATGGGTTGGGTCTGAAATCAACTGAAAAAGAATGTAGTGTTCACATGTGGTTTTTATATTGTGGCTTCAGTTTGAGAGGACAGAGCAACACAAATACAACACCAGTGACACCAGAGACTGTACTACGAAGCAGGATTTGGGGTTAGCCAGGTAACTTCAGGTTTAACCCTGGGTTTTCAGGGTTACGATGGTGGTTCACTTCTTACTGAGGTACATCGGCATGGTAACTTATGCTGCACGTCTAACCTGCTCCGGAGCAGGTTATGTTTGAGATGACGCGTATAAAAGCACCGCCTACTGACCAATCAATTCTCTTGGAAAATGGCATCACCAATAGAAGATCCCGTGGAGCTCGGTGTGCGGATCGTAA